>OX638123.1:15631200-15858700 GCA_951804975.1 Anthophora plumipes | reverse complement strand
ACGGTATAGTGTTTCGTTAAAATATATGCAGCCTTATTGTATTGTATTACTGATACAGCAGCATTGTAATTTCTTAATTCTTATATTAATTACAGAAAAATTTATAATTATAGTTGACTTGAAGGGGAAATTTTGACCTTACTTTAAATATAACAATTGATCTTTGTTTTATCTCTGTTATACTTCAATTCTGTGGCATGATTTAGAAGACCAATTTTCTCTCTCTCTCTCTCTCTCTCTCTCTCTCTCTCTCTCTCTCTCTCTTTTTTTACTTAGATCAATATGAATTGAATTGTTTATACAAATGTTTATCATCCGTGTATAAAGTTAGAATTGAAAATTTATCGATTAGTACGTATTTAGTCACATTGATAAAAAAATAGGCTGGTATTCTATTTTAAATAATTTAACCACGTATTCACCTTTTACATAAATTAAGTATAATCTTGACAAATTGCATTTTAATGTTTTAATTTGAGAAGCTGTTGCTAGTAAATTTAAGTTGTAAAAACCATTAAGATATGGTGGTATCTTTGAAATATGACAACTTAAAAATAGTTTCATTTTATACAGCCATGCACCATGTATTTATCTAGCTGAGTGAATGTTGTATAGATGTTATTTTAAATTTATTTAAGTGTATGATATCGATGTATTTAAATATAGAAACCAATATTGATATCTACAGCATGTAACTTCTTTACTATAATTTACGTATATTCGTTAACCCTTAATACACTTACAGCATGTTTTATGTAGAATTCTTTCTATAAAGCACATCGACTGCACCATCTGTATCTCTCTATAGTTAGTTAAACAAACAGTTCTCTACTATTACTCTATTTAATTGGCCTACTGAAAGTTTTTTCCAACTAAATTAATAGCAAATTTGCATCTGCAACGTATGTTCTTCTTTATCTCCCTTCTGTGTTACATATGTATAGTAAACAGTAAGAATATTCATATCCTGGTTAGTGATTTTAATTTATATCGGTAGAAAGTATTAATTATACTGCAATGCAAACTCAGTTTTAAATTGACACACATAATTGTATATTTTTCTTTCTTTCTTTCTTTTTTTTTCTAACAATATTGTTAAAATTTTGTATTAATATTGTTAATTTAATTTATATTTCAAACACTAATAACATGGTTTTCATTTTGATCATCTCTATGTTTGTGAAATTGTAGAATTACATTTTGTTTGCATTATTGTCTAATCAGAGTATGAATATTTTCCCAATTTGCTATATTTCACAATGTGTTTACGAATAATTGTCGTACAGCAAGATATTTTGCAAGCAACGATTTACATTATCATTATTATTATTTCCTACCTATCATACTTTTTACATCGCCTTCTCTACATGTTTAGAAGAGAGAAAAAAAAAGAAATACTGGGATCTTATATTCTCGAGCGGAGATGAATATTTCTGGAAATCCATTAAAAAAAAAAAAGTATTAAGGTCACGATGTTTTAAGGGTTAATGTTAATTATACAAATTAAAAATCTCTTTTTACTCGTGTATGGCTTATGACGTTCACTTTTCTCCTGTCTCTATAATCTCTAACAGTTTTCAGACTACAAAACATGGCATTGTAGACCCCATGTTGTCCATATGGGGTCATCAACTCTTTGTTAATGGCGATACCGATCAGTAAGTGATCTATAAAATACACCTCTCACAATATGTATTCTATAAAACAATGCCTCTCGTGCTGTATACATTTTATTTCTTCTTTGATGTATCATTTGAATTCCTTTACTTCTTTATCACTTCATGATACGTGTTTAAAACGTTGAATAAACTCGATCGTTTGCTTCGATCTTCATTAAATATTTTTATTAATCAAGGTAAAGCTTATTAAACACCTACGTACAAGCATAAATTTTGTTCAATTTCGATATTTATATCCCCAGCCCGTATACATGTTTCATACCAACGTCGAGGAAACAAAACGGACGTTGTAGTAAGAGTTTAATGTCTTTTTTACAGAATTGCAAAGACACTTTGCTTCAGCAACAGGGGTCACGGTCTCTATCTCTCGTCTCCTACCGAGATTCAAAAGTTTTCCGTATCCAGTCAATTCTGGTACGTTCCTATCCCTTACTTTAGCACAATTTCGTGTAATTATACGCAGTTAAATGTAAAATAAAAATGCTATTTTTAGTGGTGAATTAACCGAAATGATGGGAGATTTATTTATCGGACACGACATGCCCGAACCACCGAAAGAAAGTTTCTTTAAAGGCCTGTTTGGCGGAGGATCGCGAAGCCTCGACAGGGAAGAATTATGTGAGTTTGTTAAACATCGGCTCCCCTTAGAAGAAGTCTAAAGCATCGAAGCTAATGTATAATTTCCAGTTGGCGAGTCTAGTGGACGAGCTTCGCGCACTGTAGCGAAGCATATACCAGGACCGAATGCCGGTGCAGAGGGTATACGCGAACGCGTAACAACCGCGACTGGTGAGGTAAACATGGCTCACCAGATGGTTCTCGAGCGAGGTGAGAAGTTGTCGCAGCTCGAGGAACGTACCGGGCGCATGATGTCGGAAGCTGAGAGCTTCTCTCAGTCTGCTCATGGATTGATGCTCAAGTACAAAGACAAGAAATGGTACCAGCTATGAGAATATCGTTTCAACTTTAGCCGGATTTGGAATGACGCACGATTCTATCGTAATTTAGCGTTCATACTTCACCTATGAGTTCTGTCGTACCAAGGCTCGAGACACCTAATCTGGGTAATTGCGAACTTTACACGCACACATAGGAAACATGTTACACGAGGAAAAAATGAGAGCTGTATATGCGTATGTGTGTGCATGCATGGCTGCCCTGCCCCCCCCCCCCCCCCGAGTGCATGAGTCGCGACGATTGCGTGTGCGCGCGTGTGTTTCGGATTAGGGAGGGAAAATGGAAAGAAGAAAGCGAGGAACCAGGACAAAGGGATACTTCTACAAGTAACTAATATACACACGCACATTCGTTCAGCAGGGGATATATAGAAAAGAAACGTAAACGCATAGGACGGTACAGACACGACTAAGATGCGCGATTTCTTTACATTATATATTATACAAGTACACACATACACACGCGCGAAAACACGCCGCACACGCACAGATATACAAGGCGAACGGATCATATTGTAAAACCAAATGGATAAAACAGTGGAGTGGTTGCAATGAAAATTAAATGAATTATTAGCGTATATAGGTTACGTAAGATCTAAAAGAGTAAGTACTTAGGCAAGTATAGAAAAGATGATTTAACTACTTGCGAGTCAATATATACACCTAATGTAACAATTCGCCTTTTAATCGACGGCACTCGTTAATCCATTCGGACGTCCTGTAATAAATTGTTCAAGCACGAATCGGTATACTTTGTCTTTGCTTTGAGAGAGAGAGAGAGAGAGAGAGAGAGAGAGAGCGAGCGAGAGAGAGAGAGCGAGAGAGAGAACAAATATATAGAAAAATAAAAAAAATATATACATATACATATACATACATGCACGATCAAAAAACGCGTACAAGAAGAGTCCATCGTTCAAAATGGTAAAGAGATCTAAATTTTAGATGGTATTAACCAGGAGTCTGTTGTCGAAGGTGTGCAGCGACGTTATTCCGAATGTATTGACAATAAACGTAATTAATGAATTCAGATGATAGCGCATTATTAAATGTTGAACGCAGTATAATATATAATTTATCCACGATGTCGGATCGTTGGGTTTACACCATGGAGTTTCTCGCATCGTCGATAAACTGTATATTAGTTGTTATTAATTGTAGTTATCGTTAGATATGCTATGTATATAAAGGAACAAATGCAGTAGAGAAAAATAGTTTACGTTGAAAAACGAAAAAAAAGGAGAAAGAGCTGTTTGTAAAATAACATGTTGTAAGTTACGCTACTTCAGCGTCTGTGATGAATTCAAATGAATTTGTGATATATATATAGCTCGACGAGAATGATAAAGAAAACTACTGTAATTTTAAAAGTTATACGTAGATTAGTTAACGCAAAGACACCTAACACAGACACACACACGCGCGCGCACACACGTAAAACACATGCGTATATGTACGTTAGCCCTTGTATGTATGTATGTATAATAAATTCATTTGAATTTATCGAGGCTCCGAATCGCCGTACTGCTTCCATAGCAATAACTGTATAGTTGATGTTAATGGTACTAATCACTTGCATAAAAAAAGAAAAAAAAGGAAAACTACTAGACCGTGTCTTGCAGAGAATTAATTAGATTGCAAATTTCTTCGAATTAAGTGAACGACTTGATATCATTTTTCTCGGACAATATACGCAAAGTAGAGATTATTCGTTCGTAAAGTTTGAACCGCCGTTTACACCTTTTTGTCACCAGATGTATTTACCATCAAGGATTAGTAGCTGTCGCGGTTTACGAAAAAAAGAAAAAAACAAAAAAAAAGAGTGAACTTGTATTTAAGCGAAAAAGAAAAAGTTGTTCCAATTTCGGGATCGTGAGACACACACGGATGCCCGCGCGCGCATATATGTACATATAACGTGCACAAGAGAACCGAGAGTAATTGTTAATTCTACCTTCGTTCGTTAAACTTTTACTACCCGGTACTTTTGTTCGCAAATAGCTTTAATCATCTTGTTAATCTTTCAAGCTCGATGCGCGTCAGATTTCTGAATACATAACGAGAAAAAAAAAGTAACTCGTATTGTATCACGATTATACAATATTTAATATAAATGGAGAGACTTGTGGTGATATTCAATAAGAGAGAGAGAGAGAGGACGCGAGGAAGTCAGTAGTGTATAATGCGAATATCCTTCTCGGATCTTTTGTGAAAGTAACGACAAGTTGTTAACTGCTCTAACAATAGAATATTAGTTAAATGTACGATAGTTGCAGACAGAAAAACAGGAAAAATACATTATTATCTAAGTGTTTGATAATATAACATATTCTAATATTTGTTGTGTAAAGACTATTGTTTAGGTGAATTTGAATTATTTATCATATCAAACAGATTGAGATATGTTTGAAAATAATTTATTGTAATAATAATAAAGAAAAAAAAAATAAGAAAAGAGTATTTAACGCTAGAAGAGAGAAATGCAGTAAACGAGTATATAACGATGTTATCGATTGAAATTTCTATTTAATTTTGAAACACAGAAATTTTGTTGCGCTCCACGAACGACAGACAGACAGACAGACAGACAGACAGACAGACAGACAGCAAGAGACAAAGATTTATCGTATTTTCTGAATCGATTTACTCTCGCGTAAGCATAGATTTGTTATATCGCAAAATTAGTTGAATATCGACTAGGTGAATTTGCAAATCGTTTTCGCAATATCGAAATTGTTGCCAATTGTTTCGATAAAATGGAAGTAATTATTCGTTTATTACCTACGAGTGTCTAGATTAAATCGTTTTGCGAACCGATTCGTTGTTCTATCTTTTCGGAGAAATGTTCGTTTTCTCAGAAGCGTATATATGTACGTGCGATCGTTTTGCGATGTCCTTTTCGGTGCGTTCGAACGAACGGTAGCTACCTCCCATTCGCTATATGTCCTTTGTATCGAATGTTCATCATCTATTCTGTCTAACCTATTTCGATGCTGTGGCCTGAATATGTAAATCTAATATTGTACATGAAATTTTGTCCTTAGATGCAGCGAAATATCTAATACTCTCGATTTATACTATTACTAATCTAGTACAATTCTTATTTTTCAAGAAATGTAATACCATGTTATTGTAAAAGTACTGCCTCGAGGACAGACTGTATCTTGGCTCCGATTAATAAATGAGTTTGAACCAACTCAACTTTCTGCTTCCTCTCCGTCAAAGATAACTCCACGATAATTCCACGATTTGAAATATCTTCGATTAACAGCGTTATAAACAACATAAAATTGGTAATGTAATTATTCGTTTGTTCATTTTGTCTCCTATGAATATTCCGCGGTTTTTTCTTCCTTTCTCAAATGATACAAAGGTACTTGGAGATTATTTCACGTATCGGACTTTCCTTCGCTTTCGTATCTATAATAATGAATCGTAAACTATAATAATGAATAATTGTACATGAAATTTCGTACAAGGAGAAATTGGGCTGATAGCCCAGAATCATCTGATGGTGTTATCGACACCAGCCGTGTGATTAAATGAATTTTCTCGTTTCTTCCACGGTTAAGTTAGGCATCGATCTTTTCCCTTTTATTTATTCCTCTTACATTTCTTTTTGTCTTCTTTTAAAAGTGCTCTCAGCCACACCCGCCGCCGTACACTTCTCATTTCCAATTTAAAAATAATGAGAATTTACTGCGAATAGGTACCGCTGTCGCGCACAGGCACTCATCGAGTTTGAGCGTCTCGCTTGTGGGTAGTGGAATGAATTGAAAAAAATTCAATTTAGCGTCAGTATACCGCATCCACCGCGGTGGATTTTTCCTCACCCTACTCTTCACCTTTTTCCTCGGTCCTTTCTATCTTTAACCCCTTTTCCCTTCGAACAAGCTACGGGGACACCGTACTTGGAAATTTCCCAACACTTCTGATCAAGTGATTCTTTTATTTAATCAGAAACGGGGGAACTCTCTTCTAGGCGGAAGTTATCGTATAAATCTCGAGTGATTTAATTCGTTAGCGAAATATAACTTTCGAGCCGAAATAGCCGGATGAAGGAAAAGAGTAAAGAGAATTTTCGCAATCGGCCGTAAAGGAGATTAGAAGAGGGACGAGGAGGAGAGGTGGCCGAAGGCAGTCTGTCTTAGATAGACGCAATAAAATGTAAATGCGCGCGATTCGCGAGCAAATATCGAGGGTTAACACGCCGAGACACTTTCTTTTTTTTTTCCCGGCCGTTTGTTCGTTCTGTCGAGATTGACGCCAACGGTGAGTAAGTGGCGAACGTTTCAGAGAATCTGTGTACCGAAGAGGCCTGCAGGCTTCGCCCCGCCATTTGCATGAGTAACGGGCGAAGCTGGGAGGTTAGGCTAGCGAGACGAGTAATTTATAGTCAATAATTCACCGCGTGGCAATTTTCACATCGAGCGCAAACGTTTCCTCCGGAACGAACGAGGAGAAATAAAAGGAGGACTTTGGAGGAGCGCAGGAGGTGGAGAAGCGGCGGCAACGGCGGCAACGGCGGCAACGGCGGCAGGAAATGAGGCGGAATGTTAAATAGCTACCGTACCCTCCCTCTGCCCTGTCATCTCGAATATCCCTTAAACTGCACGTGCGAATTATTCCTCACGGAGCTACTCATTTTCTCGATATGCATATATGTATATCTATTTCTCGATATCTCCTCCCTCGCCCCCAAAACTTTTACCATTTACTATTATCGTTCCTTCTTATAGAAAACGCTATATCGTTTGTTCGCGCGAAACGATTTTTCGACAGAGAAATGCATCAGAGGGCGGTAGAAATAAAAATTCCGATTGATTTGATAAATATAAATAGAAGAGAGGAGAATGGATGGGGGCAGGTGAAAGGATAAGAAGAATCGTGATGTTATTTACTTGTTTCCTTCAGCGACGCGTAGAAAAGGAAACTGTGTATTCCTAGGAGACTCGATATGACGACTTTTCACACTTTTATTTATCAGTCAGCGGCACACTTATATACGTGAAAAGTTGAAGCCGGGTGTGGGGCGGTGCGGAGCGGTGCGGAGCGGTGAAGATTACCTGGGGCAACATAAACCGATACCGACGATATTAGATATCAAGGCATCCGCGTTAGCTTTCATCCGCCATCTAGTATCCCACCGAGAGCTATCAGACTGATAGAATATGTTCGACGTTACCGCGCTACCCTTCCCCTCTATCGATATTCCCATCTATGCGAATCTTCTGTGTGCACCTACGGTTTATTTCAAGTAGCTTTTATCGCATGCTTTCCCGACACCCTCCATTCTTCGAGCTATGCAATCTGGCTATTATATTATTACACCGTCTTTGCGAACATAAATAATACACTATAAACTCTTCGAAATTATTTATTCGAGGAGTTGTTGTGTATTTATCGAGGAATATTAATATTGTACGCTGCGTGGTGTAAAAAAGATATTTCCTTTTCGTACGTAGAATACAGTTACCGACAAACGTTGGGAATCTACAATTCCAAGGGAGTAAAGTAACAACCGGTTAAGACAGAAAGAGGGGGAGGAGGGAGAATATTTATAAAGCTAAGGTAAATTCGCCGAATCATTAGGTTCAGACGAAGCATCGCATTGTCCACAGGTTTTTCAAACAAAACGTGAACCGAGACAGGCTAAACCTATCATCTTTCTGTTCATTATAACAATTACGCGACGGTGCATGGGGAGCCAGCGAAAATAATGATTGAAAATAACAGGAATCATATAAACGTGTAATCATGTAGCGCCGAAGCGGGACCAGGGTCTGTCGGAAATGATCACAGATTTTAGGGCAGCCTGATCATCCGGCTCGAAGACAACCATTACGCTAATGACTTCCATTATGCTAACATTATAGAATTATAACGCTGTTGCGATCAATTATTTACCTTATCGCGGCCATTTTTCAGCTTACCGGCAAATTTAAATAAATCTTGCATAAATAGCTTGCGCTTCAGATTACTCCTTTCCCATTCTAAGTTAAATAAATTTCAAAGATACATTTATGCATATACTTATGTGTCTATACATATACATATGCATCTACAGGTTTCAAGCCACCTTGTTCCAACCCAAGGAACCGTTCAATTGTCGTCCAATGTTCCCGTTCGTTCGGAAACTAATATCCTACAGACGAGCTGGCGCGTCGTTTGTCTTGCTATTCACCGCCGCACGGTGAAGCTGTATAGTAAAGCAAACGGTAATGCCGCAGAAGTTGGTAACGCCGTTTACGGCGTCGAATATCACCGTCTTTTTCTCTACGACTCGTTCGAGATAAACCGCCGGCCATGTCTCGTTGATTCTGACGGTCCCTCTAACCCCTTCGTCTTGACGTGCTCTACGTATTCATTGGGTACCGCGATCTCGCTTACAGGGATCGAATCTAACTCTTTCGTTCGCGATTTTCGTCCCATTTCGCTTTCTACCATTGACACTTCAATTTCCTTCGAGGAATGGCCAAATACTTTGCATAGAAACGAGAATAAAAGTGTACATGCGCAAGAGGATAAATAGAATTAGGGAGACATCTATCGGCCACCGTTAGACCTATCGAAACGTTTGAATTTGGAACAGCGCATGCGCTACTGGGCCCAGCCGTCCTGTGACGTCACAGCATGATTCTTTTATCATCTTCCAAAGTACGTAAGTGACGCAGAAAACTCGATTTAAAGTTGTCAAGGTAATGTATTGTTTAAACAGAAATTAACAATAAATTCTCGTTGAACAAATCTAAAGATTGTGCACTGTTTTAGTTGACATATTGCAGGTAAATGTAAAACTGTTTTTACGAAATGTAACCTCTATAATTATTCTAAAATATGTCAAAGTACGCTAGACTTTTGCTGCTAAATTTTAATATGCTTGTTTTCTAAATACATACATATAACGTGTGACAAAATATGCTCGAAAACATAAGATGTTTTGCTATTACTTTATTAATAATATATAGACAATATTGTGTAATTCAGTTTATTGCAATATGATCTATATACCGAACTGCATGCACACACTACACTGTATGCACTATAATATTATTTTCCGAGGTAGCTTTTCAATTCACACCAAGCATTGATATAATTGTTTTCAAAAGAAACAATTGCACTATCTATAAGTTGTTTAAAAATATATATATGTATATACAAACATGATGGCTTTCTCCAAAATTATTCTTTCGATAATTATATATATATATATATATTTAATAATATTTAAGGAAACGTTTTAGAAGAGGATCCAACAGGTATTATAATTTTAATTGAAGAGATTGAATTTATAAAAAGTTGTTGCCCTTTTGTGGATATTTCTTTTTCTTTTTTCTTTGTTAAACGTGATATTTTTTAAATATAATTTACATTTAAGTACAGAGACTATTTACATCAAGTTCGAGATCTCGTTGGTGGCTTGCAAAAATTGATGTTTACCGTAAATATAGCGAAGAATTCCGTTCGGGAAATAACAACCGCCTTTGCTAGAATAACGAATTTGTTGGAAGGGTTTGTCGGAGTTGGAAAAGTCACGAGGTATTACACGTTAAGTTATCTGCTGAATCTTAAACGCTATGCAGGTAAAATCCGATTGAGAAAAGGGCACATATTTTTTTCTTTTTCTTTCTCTTTCCTCTTCCTTTTTTTTTTTTTTTTTTTTTTTAAGAAATAAGTTCCGATATATTTCACTTTAATAAGATATCAAATAGCGTTACGTAATGCAGAACAACAGTAACAAAATCAACAAGTCAACAGGGGCTTTATAGTACACAATTCAAAGAATAATGAATATAAAATTTCAATTGAACTGGAAATTAGTTATCGTAACATGTCCAACGCTTAATTAGAATCGCTGTCTAGAGCAAACGTTTGTCCAGACATTTGAAATGTCTTTGATCGTAATTCTAATAGTAATAAAATCATTCTAGTACTAACAATAATAGCAATAATAATAATAATAATATCTGATGTATAGAATAAAATAAATCTATTTAGAACTAAATATCTGGCAAATACATTTTGTGCTCTTCCTCGATACGCATCGTCGTTAAACACAAACCCGCGACGCTAGAAAATTACCGGTCGATTACTAAAACTTTGGTTACGTAAAAATATAGACGCAATGTTCAAACCCCTCCTTGTCCTGGGTTTGTCGAAATCACGCACACGCGCGCCTATTTTATCACTAAACTTCACCGCCTCCCTCCTCCCCCCGTCTCAGACTTACCGTCTACATAACTATGGACAAATGTACAATAGTTACAGGAAAGATTAGCGATGGATATTATTAATTCACGAATACTACACACAGAGCGGATTACATTATAGTCGTCCGAATGTTCGCAACAACCGAGGTTTTACCGCGCGCGATTGTGGAACATCGCGATCGACGAAATTCACTTAACATCTTTCTCCACTTGTCAAGCTTTCGACCCGATTGTAGTAACATTTTCTAAATTTGAATTAGATCGGTACGGATAGTACGAAAGAGATAGTAAATCTCGGGTTAGGTTAAGAGATTCACGGGGAAGAATTCCAAGTAAAAAATAATCGGGCATTAAACCGTTGCTTCCGACGAAGGAGCAATGATCGCGTATGTATCGATGAATCCTAGAACCACGCATACATACATGACATGTACATAGAGTAAATTGTCGATAGCGGAAGCGCAACGTGTCTCACTCATCCTACGCGTGTTACACCTTTCTCACTCGGAAATCACAGTTGAACGTTGGTTTTTCTATGTTACCCGTGGCACTCGTATGTTTCGGTGAAATTTTGAACGAAATTAAGCTGCGCGACAGGTGCGTTGAGATAAAACTCTGGAGGAAGAAATTGATATCGATTCGAAAGAAGGAAGGAAGGAAGGAAGGAAGGAAGGAAGGAAGGAAGGAAGGAAGGAAGGAAGGAAGGAAGGAAGGAAGGAAGGAAGGAAGGAAGGAAGGAAGGAAGGAAGGAAGGAAGGAAGGAAGGAAGGAAGGAAGGAAGGAAGGAAGGAAGGAAGGAAGGAAGGAAGGAAGGAAGGAAGGAAGGAAGGAAGGAAGGAAGGAAGGAAGGAAGGAAGGAAGGAAGGAAGGAAGGAAGGAAGGAAGGAAGGAAGGAAGGAAGGAAGGAAGGAAGGAAGGAAGGAAGGAAGGAAGGAAGGAAGGAAGGAAGGAAGGAAGGAAGGAAGGAAGGAAGGAAGGAAGGAAGGAAGGAAGGAAGGAAGGAAGGAAGGAAGGAAGGAAGGAAGGAAGGAAGGAAGGAAGGAAGGAAGGAAGGAAGGAAGGAAGGAAGGAAGGAAGGAAGGAAGGAAGGAAGGAAGGAAGGAAGGAAGGAAAGAAAGAAAACGCGGTATAAAACGGCTCGTTAAATGCGAGCAAACGGTTATAATAGAGCGGCCATTAAGTGGTTCTTTCAGGCACACACGTTATATATTCGCAGATTTGCTCCCCTTTCGCTATACGCTCCGTTATTTTCGCACAAGAATCACAGTTAAACGTTTGGTACACTATATAGAGTAGAATTGCAATCCTTTCGACAGTTGCTATAGATCAGAGACGACGCCTACTATCGTACAAATATCGAACCGATTTAAAAAAAGAAATGGTAGAACGTGCAAAGGAACGTGAAAAGAAATTGAATAGAACAGAAATTTAGGTAGGATGGATGACGTGGTAGGAGGACAAAGGAAAAAGCAGAAAGGTTTTGACGTGATGATCAAGGAGGTTATTACTTTAGCGAGGTTACAGTGCCATTTCGCGTGTTTCTCTGCTATTTAACTCGTACTCTTAGCTGGATCACAGTTGAACAATTGATATTTTTCGAGAGGCTCGATCGGTAAGGTTCGAGGGTGTTGCCTCATTGAGGCAGGCCAGACGCGGCGCCGAGGCGAGGGGCTCCGTAGAGGGAGTATGGTGAAAAATAGGGTGGTAATCCTGCGGGTGTGTGGGGATGCGTCGGTGGCAAGGGTAAACCCAACGAGGACAAAGATGGTGGCAACAGCGGCGAAGGTTTCCCGTAGGGGTGATAACGGCCGGTAGCAAGCGGGCTCAGGGGTGGTGTTGGATAAGTTCTGGAGAACAAAGGATGCGTCGGTGGTAGACCAACGGAAGGCGACAAGAGGGACAACGCAGCCGGCGTAGGATCCGTTGGCCCGTTGTTCGACATGTTCGTGTGACTCCTTAGATGCTGCAGCAACTCGTCCGACGTCGAGAACCTCTTGCCGCAGTAAGCGGTGTCGCCAGCGATCCAGTTGCAAACGTACGGTAGCTGGGAGGCTGCTGCCAGGGCAGCAAGCTGCGCGTGTGCATACGCAGCTATACCTAACGCACCGTAACCCGCTGGTGAACCAGGGACCTTGTGATCGCATTGGGCACAACCTGCGGGACAGGAGGCAACCGGTCCTGTGCCGCTCGTCCCGTTGCTTACCAACTTTCCGTTAGCCAGTAGGTGAGAGTTGAGCTGACACCCGGTGCAGTACGGATCCCTGCAGATCGGCATCAACGCGTCTGGACCAGAGGAACTCTTTAATCTCGCGTAACTCAAGTACGGATTCCCGGCTACCAGGCTGTTCTTCAGGGTTGCCTGTTGCTGTGACATTAAACAGCTCGCCATCACGTCGATCGGTAACTGGGGAGTGTAGCCCAGGTAGCCGGAGCTCGTCGAGGCTAAACTAACTCCTGGCTTGAACGTTCCTAACGGAAGATCCTTGATGGACGGATCCGTCATCGCTAGAACTCCGGCTGGGCTGTAAGATGGCTTCGTTTGTTGCAACGACGGACTGCTCGCTACGGCAGGCTGCGAGGGGCTCGATGACTCGAGCGGAGTTGAGGAAAGATTTCCCGCAGACATCCTCGAGGCAGGGGACTCGCGAGCCATGTCCCCTCCCCCATTCGGCGTTGCAGTTTTCCGCCCCTGTGGCGTTACCACTCGAACCGACGAGGCACTCTGATTACTTGGGCATCGCTTGTTGTTGCTACCAGGTGTTCTCGATCGGCCGGACGACGAATGACTAGAGGCCGATCGCTGCTCGTCTGGGCTCGACGCTTTCTCGCGACCTAAACACGACTCGTACGGCTTGAAGTTGGTTTTGCTCGACTCCGTCGTGGTTGATGCACCGCCTGTGATCACAACAGGTGACGATTTCTCGCCTGACGGATCCGACGACTTGGACGATTTGTTCGCCGAACCTTTCTCCAACGAACCCAACAGAGATTTATTGGACGGCGTGTCGACTCCTATTTGGCTGCAAGTCTGTGCGAGCAATGCAAGTGGACTCTTCTTCGCATCCAGCTAGAAATAGAAGAATTTCGTGTCAGAATGGAGAACTGCTGGTGTCTTTGTTGCGTAAATTCTTTCCTACCTAACTTAACCTAACGCATCCTTTATTATATCAACCACTACGAGCAAATTTACTGCTCAAAAAAAAAAAAAAAAAAAAAAAACGGTCATTTTTCTCCCTGGTCTGATCTAATCGGTTTTCCTAACAATAACAGGTTATACCTTGATAATACTATTTCAAAGAGAGAAAAATAAAGCCATCAGGCTTTAGTAAATGTTCAATTATGTAACGTTCGAGTATTTTATATTCCAAAAAACAATAGAGCAATAAGGAGGGAAAAGTTAATCGGTTCGTCTTTGTTTAAACGATCGAATATCGAAGAAAATTGTTGATTCGACGGATTTACCGTTTGAGAGGTATGGCCAAATCATTTCCCAACGAATCAAGCCGTTAAACGAAGAGGAAATTAAAAAGGCTATTTAGCAGAGGAACTTGGCCAATTAATAAGTAGTTTTCGAGGTAGATGCGGGAGAGAACGTGTACGAGAACGAGTGTGAGAATGTAATATCGGCGCCGGGCAACAGCGTACGAAGCAGCTTCAAAGTAGCTAGGATGATGTAGTTGGTATAATTAGCGTATAGAGGAACGATATTTCTCGCGGCTGATACGTCCATCGAACAGATGTTCACCGTAATTAAAATGCAACGTTCATACACAACTAACCCACCGTTTATGGTTGCTTCTGCTAATGGCGCGATGCCGACAGATATTAATGCCAATGAATTGCAACAGGCTATTACGGTATTACGGTTCAAGCTGTTATATATGTTAATTGCTCTCGCACAACTTAACGGAACACGCTCGTACGGATCGTACTATTTTCATCGTCAACGCTAACCTATAATCTATCGTAAAACAAACCTTTTCAAAATTCCCCCTTTCCAGCCCTCCCTGATTTTATTACACGAATCACGCAATTATCCCACCAACCGAATCCTCCGTTAATCCACGTTATAACGTTCATACGAGATTTACAGGATACGAAATGTTCGCAACGACAATTACAAGTTTCAAAAGAATCGGTTTCATTCACAATTTCAAACATAATCCGTTTCCGTTTGAAATTAAACCACCTGCCAACGGTAAAAACTTTTTCGAATCAGAATTTTAACGACACGCCACGTTTTCATGCTGAAACGTTTGACAATAGAGCTAATTACTTGTTGCTCGTTACACCCGTGATATCAATTGAAATACTACGCATGCTCTTTGCCTTGCACTCCGAGTGCACGTAACGTTTATAACCAAACATACGGTTGAAACCTCGTTACGATTAGCTTTGCAGCGTCGCCACGTTCTATTTCGTCAAAATGGAAGAAGCAACCCGGCGAATAAATATACCAAAGAGGCTGAACTTTAAAGAAAAAAAAAAAAAAAAAAAGAAGAAAAAGTGGAAAAACGGGGAGCGAGGGATAGGGATCTTGGTTTCGTTCGTTTTTAGCACGTACGCGTTCCCCCGTGCCTATCTTCGCAGCATTGTATATCGAATTGTGTTTTGATTTACGCCGCTCGTAAATCAGCGAACGTTTAAGCAGAAACTTTGCCAGCACCCGCTGTCCTCAACCTAGCTTACAGGAATTAAAGCGTAAAAAGTGAAATGCATTCCCGTTGTGCTCAACGAAAAGCCGACAGCCAGAATTAACGGCCCGTCGAAACTTTTGTCCTACGCGGGTATTTATTTTATATCGACATAACCGGGACGCGTTGACAGCTACGATAACGCTGCTTTTACTTTGGCGAATCTTTTTAAATCTGCTCGAACGTGCTTGGAAAGTACGTTGGACCGGTTAATTTCAACGATTCAACTTTCGTTTATATACTTTATTTGCCGGTGAAATTTTTGTAAATGTTTCCTTTTTTCGAAATAAACGACTGTTTGTCGAATCGGAACATGCTTGAAACGTGCGAAGAATAAAAAAGTGCGTTCCGATGCAATTTCAAAGAAGCGAGAAGTAAAGTGGAAGACAAATTTAAACCGTATGGTATTTACGTTGCATTGTGGGAACGCGTCGCTGTGGTGGGAAGAAACGGGAGGGAGAGAGAGGGAGAGAGGGAGAGAGAGAGAAAAAACACAGAGGAAAGAAATGGAAACATGGCACTAACCGTAGTAGGTAGAGGTGTAAGGTATTCCGGACGGAGGTACTGATTCGTACTCGAAGTCAGCATCTTAAAAAAATGTTCACCCTATCTGTCTGCACAAGTACTCTCCACGTGCAATGGGGAAACACTGTGATCACTCGCGACAGTCCACGAAGGACCGGCAAAGGAGAGAAGAGGTGCTCGTGGAATCCGTCGAAACACTGTCGTCGTACTCTTTCTTATATCCGTTCTGGCAACATAATGATAGGGCACGTAAGCGAAGCCATTTGGCTTCTAACGGTGTATTCCAGCGTACACACAGCCCCTTTTCAAGGTGTACGAGGCACAGGACACTAGGAGATGAAGGAAAACGAAAAAAAAGAAGATGCACAGTGTGCGATACACGATACGCCACATTTGCTTCCACGACCGGCTTCAACTCGCGACTGAGTTACTTCTCGTACTGTTCTCTCCACCTACCCCCACCACTCCCCTCGGGCACCCCCACTACCACCCCTCCTGCCCACTACCTCTCTATCGATGACCGTTCAGCTGACTTACCCAGCCCCACCAAGCTCCCCCGGGGAAGCTTACCCCTACATCGCTCTGTCGGTATATCCCAGTTTCTCCCACCTAACCGAGACCCCTTTACATTTTCTAGCGATGGGAGTAACACTCTCTTAAGAAAGAAAAAAAGAACACCCCATTTCGAACGACGCCGAATCTGGACTTTTTTCAAATCAATTAAGAAAGAATTTGGGACTTTCTTTCACTACCTGTTTACAGTCTGTAATTACCTGTTTACAGTCTAAAATTACCGCGATAAGAAAGATTGTGGAAGAGTTAAAAAGTTCGCGGTTAGATTCAGCTCGTAACCATTCCTAGCCAAAGGAGCGTAGATTTGCCCAGGCTGGTGAAAGGTATCGGTACGACGCGACGGCGAGGAGGACGGCGAGGAGGACAGCGAATAGCAAGTGCGGCGCGACTAACCAATACTAACGAAAGAGACAAAGGTGGCGGCGGCGGCGGCAGCAGCGTTCGCGACACGGTGGTCGTTGTCGGTTCGCGCTGTGCCGACACTTTTGCCGGGTGCATGCGACCCGACCAACGACATGTCAACTTGTGCAAGGTGCCCCCAAGACTTCCACTTCGACCTAGCCCGCCGTCACCGCTCCTCTTCCTCCCCCTTTCCACGCCCGCGGCTCTTTTAATGCTAACCAAATCTACATTTCCCTCTGTTATCTGCCAACTTACTTTAAGGTCGCTATAAACGGTAGCGAATTTTCAGTTCGTTAACAGTCAATGAGACTACAGGGAACACATTCGCGTGAAACGAACGTTTGAACGTCCCGCCGCAGCTTAACGGAAGTTGAGTACCTTATTTATTCCATTCAGCTCCTCCATTGTACGGAAAATATATACGACCTGTTTACGCATAAGCTTGTTGCATATTTTTTTCCTTTTTCCTTTTTCCTTTTTCCTTTTTCTTTTTCTATGGATATCTGATTCTTTGGTGAAATTGCACCGAAAGTAATTTCGTGGAAAAAGAAATAACTATACGATTTGCGAAAGTACAAATGAATATACCTGGTTGAGCTCGCGATTTATTCGCGCAGGTGTCATAATAAAATATTATTATGTAAAACATCGCGATATAATTGCTAATCTGGCATGTTAAAGTACGTCCTCTTGGTATTTAAAGTTTAAATAACTTTCAAAACTTTCCGCGATAGTGTACCAGAGAATAATAATTATCTGAACTTTAGGGTTTTACCGAAGTTTTAAGTAAGAAGCATGAGAACTAACAGGTTACTAAAATCTCTGCTCTTTACACGCTATCTCCACGTGTTACGATATAAAGTATATACAAGCAAACCATAAATATTCCTTACATTATCACACGTTTCATTCTAAATTTTTGGAAACCTTCGAATTGACCCTAATCAATTGCACCCTTCTTAATATCGTACATTCTATTTTTAAATTGCAATAATTTATTTCACGTTTTCACCGGAGAAAAAAGAGAAAAGAAAAGATGAAACATTCGAGTAAACTGTCGTAAAACAGTTTACTTCTATTCACGGTAAAGATAGTATATGTATATAGGTATAGATTGTGAAAAGTTTGTCATCCATTAGCCGCAATAATAAACGTCAGTGGCGTGTTGAACGTCTAGACGAATATGTATGTAGCTCCGATTGTGCATCGAAAAATGGATACCGGGATAGGTAATTAAGTAGTATAAGTTATAAGCTCGACCTCGGCAAACCTACCATCGGAATATCGAGTTTACAGTTTTATGGAGACTGTAAAAAATTATTTTCTTTTACAACCTCATCCTTAACGCGACGGCTTTCAATGGTTGCCGCTATTTGTGTTGAAAATAAACATCTCGAAATCCTCAACGTTTTACACTATCTGTAGAACGGTAATACCGATCGTATTACTCATTGTTAGTATACTATGCATCATGCAAACCGACACGACAAGCTTTCTCCTCTTTTTCGCAACGTATCGTTTCAATTTTTACGCGAGAAAAGAAAAAAAAAATAGGAACTTATATATTACGTGAAAATATCGTTCGTTGCGCGGGAAAGACGGAAAAACCAAGAGGATAAAATATCTGCTTCGGTTGATGAAGGAAAATTTCAGCAGGCGCGGAAATTTTACGAATTTTATTCGATGGCGAATAAATTATGCATAAGAAATGAATCTTTATTCAATCGGCGATATTTTAATCTTTTTGTTCGATGTTATTCGTTTACGGATGAAACGCGAAAAATAAAAGAAAGCATTAAAAAAGGAAGAATACGCGTAGGTGATTAGTGGCGGGAAGAATTTGTATTAAACGCGCGCGTAACGCTATATGTATAGGGCGCGTGCATATTGTAGCGATTAATGAATTTGGTTGAAATAGATTGAGGTGGTAATGGCACTGGTATTCAGGAACGTGTATGGGTTCGTGGCTGCATCGAAATGCATATCAATTGTTTCATGGAAATTCGAGTGTTACTTCCTTTCATTACTATTCACGGAATTACATGATTGTACCGTATGTATATATGTGCATGCATGTGCATGCATGTGCATGCATGTGCAATGCAGACAATTTGATTTACATAATTCCTATTGATCATGAAATTGCGCGTTGTTAGGTAAGTTAATTTAGTCTGTCAATCGAAATGTGGTTTCTTGATAAAGTTATTACATATATACACATTTCTTTTTTTTTTTTTTTTCATTTTGCAAAACATAAAACACTCTGCTAATAATACGAAATTGATTATTCTACACTTGGCTAAACGATAACAAAAAAATTATAACGTATAGAGTAAATTGCGAGGAATATGTATGTATATATGTATATTTCGTTTGTTTGTTCCTCCTCGTCCGTGTAAAATGTTTATGTAAACTGTAAAGAAAGAATGGAGGATGGAAGCGTATTAAAAGCACATGTCCTGGTAAAAGCACGTCATCGTTGGTTGGTCTGGTGTCAAGGATGACCAAAGAGAACCGAGAGTTTCTTCAGTTGGCAGTCGGCGCCATATAAACATGTTGTCCTCGTCTGCATAGACAGAAGGGGAAGGCTCGGATAATTATATAGCGCTCTGATCTCTCACCAAAACGTATCCTCTAACTAGCGCTAATAACACTGCTAATGCTCTTCCGTGGAAACTGCTCGTATCTAACAACCTTTCCGCCTTTACCTTTTCCACCACCAAGATCAGATGGCTACAGGCGACAGTAATTTAGAATTCCGTTCTTCTTTTAATAAAAAAAGAACGAAGATGCGATCTCGAATTTGTGATGTAAAGTTTCATAAAAGGAAAAGAACAGATTATTTCGGTCCGTTGAATTGTAGGATACTATTGGTTAGGCGATATCAATTAAGCTTCGAACGAAAACACCTTCCCACAGATTGTGAAAAACACGGATTACAGAGAGTGGTCGTTATTGCGGCTATAAGTGACGCGTATAACCCAATTAGATACCTGATCATCGCTTAATTACGTGTTGAGTGATTTATGCAAGTGTGCATAATGTTGCATCAACAGGATTCGCATTCACCGAACGTTATATTCTAGCAGATACAATACAGTGATAAATGATTCATGTTAATACCGCCTATAAATCAAAGGTGTTACGTTATAATACAGAATAAAACATGTAGCGTGACGCATGGACTTAAATTGTTAGCAATTGCGTTGCAGAAATATCTATAGAATGTCTGTATATCACAATTAGGGTAAACATTATACTAGCGAAATAATCGGCTAAAGAGATGTGAAATTAGAAATTACGTTAATAAATTACGTATTTGTAACAAGGTGATATAACCGAGGAATTAACTGTTCGTAAAAGATCGATGCATTATGTATGCAGGGTGAAAATGATTCTTAACGAACACGTTGAATCGTCCGCAATTAACCAAACTTCGGAATAATCGTGCATTCCGAGTGGAAGAAAGATTTTAAACCGCTCGTCCGTTGAAAGGAACTTTAAATATTTATTTCCAACAAAGGGTGAACGACCTTTGCGAAAAAGGAAACGTCGATGCAACCGACGTTGCGCTTTATTTTTCATGG
Organism: Anthophora plumipes; assembly: GCA_951804975.1. Lineage (NCBI taxonomy): Eukaryota > Metazoa > Arthropoda > Insecta > Hymenoptera > Apidae > Anthophora > Anthophora plumipes. The sequence continues at coordinate 15,838,074 of OX638123.1, read as the reverse complement.
GAAATTTGTTCCTCGAATTTTTTCTGTTTGCATATTATAAATATTGCAATTTACGTATTAAGTATGATTGTACGTCAAGTTTAAACGGGGCATAAATATTATTCGTACGTATAAAAAACGAGAGCGAAATATTTAAAGTTGAAGCGTGAAAGGTAATTAAATGTTTCTCTTTCGAGAAAGTAATAATTTACAGCTGACTTCCATGCGTGTTAAAAAAATAAAAGGAAAAGGAAAAGGAAAAGGAAAAGGGGTATACCACTCGATTGAACGATAGAACGGGTACAATTACCAAACGATCATGTTTAAGATGTAGCGTAGAAGGAATGGCGAATGGTTCGCGCAAACATTATCGTTATCGGGCTTTAGTAATAGGTGGATACGCAGCATGCTATACGTATAACTCATGACAAGAGCAATTTAAGTACATATTATCCTCAGTCCTACTTTTCTTGAGTTCATAACACGCGGTGCGGTTAATTAAATGCATTGCTCGATACTCGTTGCCTACAAGAGCTTAGGACGTTTATGTACTCGTATGCTGGACAGGAATACAGGAATAATTTTCCTTAACCGCCATTTCTCTCGTAGAAACAATCGAAGCGAGAGCTTAACCTGTACGCTAATATGTAGCAACAGGGTGGATTAAAATAATTCTATTTGATCGATGTAAGTACCTTTTTTCTTATGCATATAGAGAATGCAGGGTAGTAGAAAAATGTGTTAAGAACGAGCCTCGATAAGGTAGGAGAAGAGAAATACAAGCGCGTCTGTGTATTTTCGCGAATAGTCGTCACTAACTAAGAATAGTCTGGCCGGTATACTTACATACTGTAGTTGGGCTGGAACGGTATCGAAACGGGGCGTCAAAGTTTCGCCGACGTCGTCGTGATTTCTCGCATGTTTCCGCAGGAACCTACCAGTCGAGAGTAGATAATCACCTTCTTCTCATCGCGCATCGATCAGACGAAGCGTAAACACGATTAGTATAAGGTACAGCTAATGAACTATTTAATCGCGCCATGTCGTCGACGAGCACAAACAACGAACATGTCCCGCAGGATGGCGCTACACTCACGAACATTCGTTACTCACATCCGTCGTCTTTCCTCTCTTCTATTCCGATTCTTTTAGCCTTTTCCATGCTCGAGAAGCGAGCACATTATTTATGGCTAGTCCGTTGGAACCCTGCTTCAACATTCTGCGCGAACGCTGCACGAAATCGACAGCTGTCGCCCTGTTCGCCAGGCACCGTATACGTATCCATCTTTCTTCCTTACTCCATCTGTCTTTCTCTCCTTGTACTCTTATCTTTTCACGCGTTACCCTCCCTTTACCGTATCATTTTCCCTCGCGGATCCCGCGTTCATCGATTCGCGCGTACACATTTTTGCAAGCGACCAGTCGAGTTCGAATCTGCGTAAGATAAAGAAAAGAAAAGAAAAGAAGAGAAAAGAAAAGAAAATATCGTTGAGCACGGAAAAGATAAAGTTGCAGTAATACGATAATTATTCGAGCGGTGCGCGTTGTGGAATATCCGCGCGGAGAACGGAAGATCGGCGGAAAAGATGGTGCGGAGAAATGATGGGAGGGCACGTACTTAGGAACACGCGTGATACGTGCACACACACCTCTAACTGACCTATACTTAGAATCGTGCTGGTGTTGGTACAAAAGGTGTTATTTATGTCCTCTTTGTCGGGCCATCGATAACCAGTGTAGAGAACTGTGGCGTGGCCTAGTGCAGCCCGTGTCGGTGTATACGCACATAAATAATGCGAGCGCAATTTCCCATGTAATTGATGGGGTACCCCCACCTTTCTAACTTCCCTTCCCCTTTCCATAATGGTGAGTGAACTGAGCTCTGGATGTTAGCCGCAGAGCACCCCGTGGGGCGTAAACTCGACAATACCTTCGTCACGCCGCGCATTGTTTGCCACCGCCGAGAGTTCACTCTCGGGGTTGATTTACTATCCCGAGTTCGCTCACGAGCTACGGACGGCTTCCAGCCCCGCAAAGAGCGTGTACCGAAATTTTCGTCGAAAGATCGTCGCTCTTCTGTCATCCCGTCTCCATCCCATTCTCCCTTCTCCCTCCTCTCTCCTCGCGCTGAAAGATGGCTTTGCGCGCTACTACCACCCATTAGAAACAAAACCACTCTTTGCCTCTGATAGCTTCTCCAAAACCTAACACCCTAGTGGTATATATATATACATATATATACGTCTCAACCGTATATTCTTCAACCTCAACGTTTAAGGGAGTATTGTCCTTAGGAGTGTTGAGCTTTTCAGAGATTGTTAACGTAATTGAAAATTTAACATCCGATATACATATATATGTACATACTTAGTCGACTTCTAAAGTCGAAGGGATTCGTTTGCAGTCGTCTTGCACTAAAATTCTTTACAAAGGGCACAGTTGACCTACCGCAGGATCCTCCTTATACCTACCTGAATGGACGTGCAAGGTCAAGTCCGATAGCTTCTTGTGACGCTTTCTAAACGAAACACAAGACTGACATATTGTGACAGAACCTGTCGAAGGACTGGGATGCGTTTGTTGTCAGATTTTTCCATAGGAAATTAAACTGATTAATTTGAAACTAATCTGCCTCGATTGATGCCCCCTACTCTTATCAGGGTTTCTCGATTCAATAGAGTTTCCAAAATATTAGCATTTATCGATTAAAATGGGTCACCCTCTATACGCAAGTATATGTTATCTTGTTACGTCGTCCTGGCAATCGGATCAAACATCAAGCCAGTCCAGACGGGCAGACTAGATTAGGAAGGGTTAACCAACGTAACGGTGATTTAAATCAATGACGACGGCACATCTGTTGGCAGAGATTAATGATTAGACGCACGAGAACGAAGCCTGGAACTCGATGCTTTCAGAGATCGGACAGATTAGAAACTAATTTAACGAGTTCCTTTCACCATGCAATCCATTATCCATCTCGATCCCTCTTACCATATTGTGTGGTTATCCACTACTGCCTATGTTGATTGATCGACACCGACGATATCGCGTTCGTAATATTTCTTTTTTCCTCCAGCTGTGCCAGATTTTCATTCGATCCTAGTGAATTTCCGAAAAGTTTTCCTCGCCCTGTATCGTTGCAGAAAGTAATCGCTTTATCCGAAATATCGGTTTCCTTTTCCTGCCGACAAAGAGGATAGCTGGAAGACTCAGAGAGAGAGAGAGAGAGAGAGAGAGAGTAGAAAGTAGTAGGAAACTGTAACCAGTGTGTATAAAATAGAAGGTTCGAATATTCGATACGACACAGCGAGATTGGAGTTGCTTGTTTAGGACGGCGATGTATTATATAAAAGTATTCATCTTTCGTAGGGTGGCCACTTGCTGATCATCAACTCTCTCTCCCTCTTACGCTAACAAATACTAATGGAGAATGCATACAGATTGGAAAGACACTTAGCAAAGTTAGCGACCGTGGCTACCTTATTTACGCCATACACATGTCGACGCCGACGACAGTCCTATGTATACAGTAGCATTCGTTGGTAACTCGCTATGCAAACATTAACCGTGGAAGTTCATATGTACAGATGGTCCCGGTGTCGTTCATAATCTTAGTTGTTTCTTGCTAAACTGACATCACTTCTGTCAGTCGAAACGTTCAGACTACCGTACAATTTGTCTACGGAAACAACTTTAACAACTTAACACTTGAGGAATTTGATTGCTCCAACGTGCTTTCCCGAGGAGACATTGCCCTAGCTACGTTCAGTAACGAGAGAGAGAGAGATCTTTAGTTTTCCGATCTAACTGAGTATTGATAGAAAGGGTAATAGAGTAAATTTGAGTATTTGTACGTTTAACGAAGCGTTCGTCAACGTTCCTTTATGTTTCGAACAAAAAAACATCGCGGCAACTCTGGCTCCCTTCACGCCCAACTCTCGTGACCGCCACTCAAATATTTTATACCGACACTTTCAACATAAACTCCGTTCGTCATGGCTTATACCATCAAATGCCGTGGCATTCAACCGTGTGACACTCGATATACACGCTTTTTAGCCTTCCTCGTATGCCTTGCACACCGACAGACAGCTGTTCGATTTTAGTCCTTTGTCACCAAGAAATAGAGTCTGTTGCTAAAGAATAGACAGCCTTCGGCTCGATTATCTTTCCGTAACGAAACATCGTCGCCTCTCCCGTTTCCGTTGACGGAAACACAGTTTTTAGATCGTTTCGACATATGGATTTGGACACACTTAATAATCGATCGTTTAGCCAAGAAACTCGTGTCAGCTTCCATTAGGATCGAAAAGGCCAAGCCCGACGTAAAACAGGTGATACGTTTCCTAAGACGATGGGGCCCTGAAGCGAAGGCCGAGGTATAATACTATCTCGAAAGGAAAACGACAGAACAGGATCACAAGGTAGTGTTCTTGTGAGAATAGAGGTGGAAGATAGGATGCGTTCGAGTAGGAGCGTCGAGTCGGTGACTGGGAATTATTGCCGGCGCCCCCGGAACCGGCTAACAGTTTTGTAAAAAGCTTTTGCGAGTTTACCGCGCTCGTAACTTCAACTTTGTCGCCGACAGCGTTTCTATCGTGGGACAGGAGACGAGCGAGCCCGTATATAGGCTAGTCAGAGTGGCTGCCGGGCTTCGGAGACGCGAGCATAAAGCTGGAAGGGCGAAAGAGACGCCGCCCTCGCTGAAATTACAGCCTCGTAACTCCCGGTAAACTGGAAAGAGCGTGTGTGACAGGGAACCTGTGAACCGTAGAACCGGTGAACGGGCGAACTGGGCGAACTGGGCGAACTGGGCGAACGGGAGAATCGCGCATGCTTCCCGCCAGTTTTATAGCCGTCACCTCGAGAAGAGGGGTGTGTTTCGAGCCGAACTACCCGCCGTTCCTTTACAGGCCTGCTGCACCGTTACAAGGTTCCTGCATTCTCGTAAAAAACTGCCCAGACGTGCTTATCATGTTTTTCGCGATACCCAACCTTATTACCCCATTTAATCTCCATCGACCCCCCTCCCGCTTCTTGATCAAAATCTTTCACACCCTGACGTCCAACGAAATATCGAATTATTACACATACGCAGGTTGATTTGCCGATCGATCATTATTAAAAGTATGCCAGTATCTCTATCTAACCGTAAGATGCTCGTAAATTATATTTTTTATTAGGTTTAGCGTTATCTACGTTGTTTATGTGTAGTTGCCGTTTTGTACGACAGCTGAACGAGATATCGTAAATAAAGAGACGTGGACGGGAAAAATAGATAAATGTAATTCTTTCGATTTATAAAGTTTCACATAGAATCGTCGACTTTTTCGTAATTCCGAAACTTTTCGATAGTTTCAAGAGTTATGAAATGCAGAGATAGATAGGTGCGCAGCGCAAATTCGTATAATGCCGGGCAATTTGGTGGACTCGGGCGATATTCTGGTGACTCGATGGCGTAGAATTAACGACTCGCCTTGACACTAATGCGGCATTACAAGCTTTCGCCGATTGTTTGTGACGCTGGCCGCGGCACACGTGTTGTGACTCAGAAATGATAACCGATGATTTATCCGTGACAGGCTGCAGGTACTGCGGATGGATTATCGTTCTGATTGCAAAGTATGAAATAATTAGGGAGCGGACCGTTGACCATCCATCATTGAGCAACGATGGCCGGTTGTCAGGCGCCGTTCATTTATCATACTCGCTCAGCCATCACCCCTCTTCCTATTCCCATCGCATCGGCAATGTTCCATTGTTCGTATATCGGACGTAACTGTCCGTTACTGCTAATTACCTCCTGCTGCCCCTGCGAAAGATTACGCAGTCAAGGTATCAAACGTATTAACGTGCACGCGTATATGTGTGCGACTGCCTCATGCCACTGATAGATACACACGAACAGTCACGATCTCGCCTTTGCATACATGCGTTGGCTTAGCGACCGAGCGCAACAACTCCATTAACCGTGTTTACTTGGCCAAAGATCTTGCCTATCGGTCAACTGTACAGGGTGCATGAATGTTACCGTGCACCACCGCGATGCTCTGTCACACGGGAATGCGTTTCGACTATAATCTACCATGCACAGTTAACTTGTCACGCGGGAGGCTGCGCTTCTCTCACCCACACATACCCCCCCACACAGATATCGATATTTCTCGTTTCTCTCGAAGCGAGAGAAGGAACGAGAGTAGACTCGTTACAGTCGGGCCAAGTCCTACGGAAATTTCTGCATCAAACACGTGTGGGAAGATTTTGCCAGAGATCAGAGGTTAGATTTTATTCTCGTCAACTTGGTCTTCCCTTTCTCTTCATCCAACGATTCCTGCTTTCGACGTTTCTATCGAGTTTTAACGGGAAAAGTAGTAATGGCGGTGAACCGTCGTGTTAATTGCACGGGTAGAACGCAATTTGCATGTGATTTTGTTCCGAGTTGGAAAAAAGGGGGAAAAGAAAGTGAGAGCTTTTCTCCGGGACATCGTGAAGCGGGAAAGTTTACAGGAGCGGCAATCCCGCCGGGAGGATCCCTCTTTTTCTCTCCGTTCGAGCGTACATCGATTCGTTTGTCAAGTAACTTTCGAATCCGGGGGTAAGCCAATATTTCACGAGAAGCGGAACCAAGATTGAGGCTAGGAAGCAGTGGGAAGGCTGCTGACCACAGAGAAGATAAATTTGTTCCGCAATTGAGACGGGCGTGCCGTAGTAAATCTTGTCTATTAGCTATCTCTTCTTCTCTCCACCGCAGGTATAAAACTATAAATCGAGATTGGAAAGACACCACCGTATTGAGCCCGACCGCGAAAAATTACTTGCAAAGAACAGGAACTTTTCCCTAACAGAACCATTTTACGATTGCATTCATCCCAACAGTCTTTAGTTTATTTAAATTCCTATTGATTCTGGAAAGCTTGTCCAATGCGGAATACTCTGTACTCACGGAAAATATTCGAAATTGACAAACGTTTGTCTTAGACCTAAATGAGTTCGAGGGGCGGGGGGGGATAAAAGGAGGGGAAAGAATATAAAGACAGGGGAGTAGGCACGATGCCTTCAAATGCCTTCAGATGCCTTAAAATAAGAGATTCCGTTGGTTGAAAACCTCCTAGCTGTGCGTTACGCAACAGCGTGTATCGAAAATGTGCAGAGTCACGCATACATCGAACATTATCTCTGTCCGATTCTTAGAGAGCACGATGTATACATATGTACGTATATACGGCTTCGCCGCTCGTCCGTTCGTTGGCATTCTGAATCATTCTCGATTCCCCGAGTTCGCCGCAGACGCGTGTTGAGAATGATACATTATTTCCCATGCGAATGTTTCTTTGCTGCGTAATGGGCAATAAATAACATAAATTAATGCCTTATTCCAGACATGTCGGTTATTTATGCCCTGGAATAACTTTATCCCGACGCGTGATTACCGGCAGGCACGCAGCCCTGCGTTTTACTCTCCCCTACCCCACTCCCTCTCACTTCCCCCACCTCGCCCCATGCTCTTCTCTAGGCCTTATAATCCCATTATCCATAACCTAGGTAAGTGTGCACCGATGCTTGAAAAGTTCAAACTGTTTCAACGGTACAAGTTCGAACGAACAATCTCTTCGTTTGTTTGCTTTTATTTATTTCATTCAAGACGTGATAAAACCGAACAAAGTCTAGATCTCCTTCGTACGTCTATAAATTACTTTCGTATGTATGTATGTACGTCTCTGGCATTTGACAAATTTTTTCCACGAGTGGTAACAGTACGGATTTATTGTTATTCGTTATTTTCTAAGAACATATCTTACCTTTTCCGTAATCATCTTCTTCGTTCCTTTGCCGCACTTTCTCGAATCCACCGTTGTGTTAAACGAAATAAGAGAAAATGTTGTTCGGTGGTATTTTCATTGCACGTATCGCCGTGTTGTTGTAAGCGAATTTCGTCAACGCTTGTTTCGATAATTTCGAGCACAAAACATACCGACGTTGCATAGATATCGAGGAATTCGCATTGAAGATGCTTCTATCGAAATAAACACACGTTTGTTCGCGTAAACGAGGTTAAGAAACCCTGGTTAGATTTCGATGCACTTGTTTAAACGACCGCGTACCACACTGATGACGCAATAAAAGTATTTCATACGGTAAATCGTTGGCGCTCGAATTACCGTTCGAATTAAGACTGAGAGCTTCTTAGTTTAACCATGAGCGTTGCTCGCAAATTCCCATTACATCCTCATCAGTCAGAGCACGGAATACCAGAATCGTTTCGGTCGCACGAACATGTAAACATGCGCGCGGGTACCTAGTAATAAATCGCGACTTACAAAGCGGCCCTGCGGAATCTTGGCGAATCACTATCGCAGTTTCTGTAGCCATAGCGAACGAGAAAAGTTATGCGCCGGAGATCTTGAAACCGTGATAACTGTTCTTCCCTGTGCAGAAAAGAATACACGTGTATTGTGACGAAATTTCACGCGGTAAGGACATAGTTGGAAGTGCTTTTAAACACGCGGACAATCTCGATGAGCTGTGACGAAACGGAAAGGACCTAACCTAATTCAACCAAAAGCGGTACACTTTAGCATCGACCGGTGAGTTTATCACCGATCAACTTTTACAATAAATCAGTATGCTGCCGTATCTCGTTTATGTTACTAAAAAACCGTTAATTGTATTCCGCGTTGTAATAAAATTCATTCACACTGGCGCGATATGTAAAAGACTACCCGAGTGAAACTTTTCAACTTCTAAACGGGGAATGTCAAGTGGTCTTTTAAGTAATTAATAAGTAAGAAACAATGTGCGTAGTGTAATTACTCGCGTAACAAGTAGCGGCACTCCTTTGAAATTCGATTCCTAAATAGTTACTTCTATAAAATCGTCGAGCAGTTAATTCGAATCAACGTATTACTCGGTTAATTAAGAAATCTCGTTATCCTATAAAATATCGGACCTATTTATCCATTTTTATCGATACTCGGTTTATTTTTCACGAAAAACAAGTTGTGATACGTTGCATATTACAAAATTACACCTTTTACATGCAAAACATTCAAAGACAGTGATATGCAGATGTTGATTCATCGAATTCCTAATATGTTCATTCTTAATATCGATATTAAGTCGTAAAGTTCTCGTTAATATGATCATTTAATATCAATAAGAAAAAGAAGTTCGTTGTACGAATAAACAAACGTTACAATTAGGTATTTGAAATGTCTTCGAAATTAGATTCGAAATATCAAGTTATAAGTTGATTGGAGATTGCTTCAGATGGCGGTAAATACATGGTTGTTGTATAGTCGGTAAAGCCGATACCTCTCCTTACCGCAATTCTTTCGAGCAAGCTTCGAGTAACCTATTTTTAGGTTAAATTTATAGAATGAATCCGATTTATCAACTAACTAGGCAGAAAACTCTTGGAAATACTCAAATATCATATTAAAAAGTTGTTTGGCAAATATGAAGACATGTAAATTGTTGCTATCAAATTTAACAAATGTAAACAAATGATTTGGGAAAATTTCAAGAAGAAAAAAGGACGGTTGTGCAATCGTAAAGTAGGGGAGTCGATATGGTTGAGATACGTGACTCGTAGAAAGAGCTTCACGGAGGAGTTGAGCTAACCTCTTCTAGATTCGAAGTTGTATCGAAGAATCTACTGGAAGGAGGTTGCTGGGTGAGTTATGGACTCAACAGGGCAACGTGGCTGCCGCAACATTAATTGGTTCTATCGCCCAAACGTACACATGTCGGATTACTCGTCTCGCTCTGTTGGTACATATACATACGTCAGGCGGCAGCACCGTCGACAAAGAAGAAGTGTCGAGGAAAAAGCAGGGGCGAAAGAGAAGGAGGAAGAGAAGGACGCGCGGCAGCAGCCGCGGCGACGTAGCAGCGGCAGATAAGAAAGAAAGAAAGAAAGAAAGAAAGACAGAAAGAAAGAAAGAAAGAAAGAAAAAGGGATAAGAGAGAACAGTGGAAGGAGAAAAAGGAAGAACAAGATCGGGACAAGTCTGTCCTTTCATTAATCAACGATTAAGTCTCTGGCCTCGGCTTTATGAATTATTATGATACCACATCTCACGACATCGCCATCAGTCACGACTCAGCGTGTATCTCAGTAACTATCTCCGGGGCCGCCTGGCAGACGGGTTTACATTTATCACCGTCATCTTTTCAGCATGCTTGATTTATCTTCTCCGCATTATCATCTGGCACTTTGACATTTTGTTTGAATGGATAAGAGCGGCTAATGCTGTTTCGCCTCGGGAGCGGATACACACGAAATATGCCAGAATCTCTATGTGCATATGTGTGTACAGTTGGCAAACTTTAACCTATCGAAGAACAATACGTCATTATTGTATCAGAATCTGTTCAGATAATTTTAAACATCGATTCGATGATTATTTGATCAGAGAGGAAGTGAAATTTTTCTCCGATGAAGTAACCACAGTTGTTCGTACTTTGATCGTTAAAGGAGGGGGGGGGGGGGGGGGAGGAGGAAAGAAAAGAAAGAAACAGAAGTTTTATCAAGCTATTTTTACCGTAACCTGCAGTTTGAACAAGAATTTTAGTTACATAAATACAAGAAGCAAATAAGGTTATTGCTTTGTCATACAAGTCCCGAAACAATATGTTCTTCATCCAGCGCAAGTCAACGTACCGCTAAATCCATTAATCAACCCCTCTGACACCTTGACGCACGCAGTTATTAATGATTTTTCTTGCCGCAGTTAATATTGGCTTCATCGCTGATAATGTTATTCGAGCAAACGCACAACGTCGATAGCGATCGGTCACTTCTTATAATTATACGATGTCCTGTTCGAAAGGATGCTTCGTTAAAGCGATCCCAATTAAACAAGTGACAAATGGTCGCTATTTTTCGACTTGTCGAAACATTCGGTCAAATATTATTAGTCTGTTTCCAACCTTACTGTTAAAATGACCTTAATTACTGTCTGTATATCGAAATGATATCGTTTCGAACACGATTCGTCAGGTGTATTAATTAAGTTAATCAAGTTCACAGAAGGTGGGAAAGAAACGGTTGCGGTTTGTCGTGCGATCAAGTTCGAACACCGCTTTCACCCTAATTCGATTATTATGTACCATTTTATTTTACATTTTCGACTATCGTGCCAATCTCCGATAAATCTGGCGACGTTAATAGCCGTAAGCGTAAGTTACGATCGAATCAATGGTCGATTAAACGTTGCGGAGAAAAGTGAATGGCGGAAGGAAGAAAAAGCGAGACGGAATATGCCGAAGATGAACGCTAATTAAGAATAAATTATAATCATACTAACACCCTCTTCGTCGGCAACTCCGGGTTTTCCTTGGTCTACGCGAGGAGGAGAGGGGAGGCAAAGGGGAGAGGAAGGGTTGTAATTTATTGGACGACCGAAAAGACATTGCGCGTAAGCGTATAACTTGTGTTTATCAGGATCCGGCCATTTACTCCTGCAACATATTACCGGTTTATCTGCCGGCCGGATAGCTATTTTATTTTAGGGACGTTTATCGTATGCTGCAGCGCTGAATATATGTTTAAAATATATTCGTGTACAAATGCGTTTATACCCGTGACAGGGGAACGTTGGTGGTAAGTTGTCCTGCCTGTTTCAACAGCTAACAGCTACGTTTCTGCTTCGCGTTCTGTTTGCTGTCGAACAAACGTGTTACACGCCCGATACTTTGACGACACCACCGTTTTAAGTCAGTCCTGACTTATTTGGCAAATTACGTCGACGTATAAAACCGTTCCTCTTCGTTCCTAGGATGGAGAGGTGAAGCTTTCTGTAAAAATTTGCCGAATTACGGGGAGAGAAATTTAAACAGAAAGTGACGTGTGATATTATAAGTTCCTCCGCGACAGTGCGCGAGGCAAGTTCAAGCTATAACAAGTTGAGAAAATATCTGTTACAAATGAGTGATTTATCGGACACGTATTCATTAACGATCTACTATCCTTTTAACACCTTACAGCCACCGACAACTTTCCTTTTCCTCCTTTATCCGAGCACGAATATACCTTTCACGTCGATAATTCACCGCCTCGACAGGTGATCGAGCTGTTATTAGACGCTCAAACCAAACATGAATTATGCTTTAATTACAACTCGCAAGTAAATCGTTTCAGCTTTCTAAAATAAAAGAAGAAGAAGAAGAAGAAGAAAAAGGATCGATTCGATTGAAAGGTAATATCGAAACTTGTACGATTGTGCGAGAAAGGAGGGGTGAGCAGGGAAAAAATGAGCGAGGAATTAAAAAGCATGCGTAAACTGAAAATGTCGTTCGACCCGAGTTACATATTTCTGAAGCATGTGGAGAGATAAAACTGGCGGATCGGTGGTGTAACACTTATTGTTAGAAGTTCGAAGCAAGCCTCGGAGAGGATAGTAAGAAAACAGGGAGAGAGAAGATCGAGCCGGGGCACCGCTTATTTACTCAAGCCTCGAGTTGATCTATGGTTCGCTGCTGGACGTTGTCGGTGCCTTTCATTCGTCCGCCTCTCGCAGAGACAAGAGATAACCTCGCCTCTGATCAACGACTCTCCGCAGCTCTCTAAAGGCCCTCGCTACATGATCCAAGCATGGGACTGGCATGAATCTGGAGGCATTCGTGGCGGAATCAGGGCCCCAGGCGGGGATCGTGTAATCGAGAAATCATGGATCCGTTCCTCCGTTCCTCTTCTCCCTTTCGAACGCTTCTTCCCGAATTAACCTAACCTGCAGCGACATTTTACCGTTCACGTGGTAATTAAAGAGGTACAAACGTGTAATAATGCTGTGAAACGAGCGACGCCCGTTTCTCGTTTTCTCTTATTCCTGGATATACATAGCTATGTACACGATAGAACGTATATAACTACGACTTGCGGACAATGTCTGCAAGTGTGTAACAGGGTTTGAGGCGCGAGAAGGAACGGTCGAGGGGGATAAACACCGATCGTGAGAACTGTTCGAAAGCTCGACAAACGATTACAACACACGTCCAATATGGCCACGGTTGTAGAACGATGTATAAATAATGCGAGCAATGCAAAGAGGAGGAACAGAAGGGAATGCTGCAAAATACGGTAGAATCCAATCTCCGTGCACGGAGGTTTGGAATTCTCTCGGTCCAGCTACCGATATAGCCGAGTAACAATGGAAATGGACTTGGTGGCTATTGAGTGGCCCCCACAAGTGGTCAAGCATTCCAACATCGAATCGCTGGTGAAGCTCGAAATGTGAACATACAGGGATTGCAGAACGAAGACCACAAGTGCAGTTTCGCGGCCCGTTTCTCGTACGCGTGAATACCGCACTACTAACAGATCGGCCAATTTTCAACGGCCGTGATATGTTAAGACCCCCTACAATGTAATGGCCCAAAATCCTAGGAATACGATGCCTCTTTCTGCCTCGAGTCCTGCTGTTACCGATTTCCCCTCTTGTCGACATTCCGCGCGGTTTCCCGTTTACGAGGCGAACGGTGTGATGTGCGACAGGGTTAAATAATCTTTCTGAAAAGAGTATGAAAAAGCAGGCAGAGATTGAGGAAAACTCGGCGTCTACGATCGACAATTTGACGTGGAATAGGTTGGATTCGGAGAGGTTTGGAGGAAGTGCAAAGGCGCGGAGCCTTTGGAGCAGAGGCGACGCATGAATTTCAAGTGTTACAAAGGGCGGCGACGAATCCTTTTGGCGGCGACTGTTACCGACGCTCGCACAAAGAAGGGGAAAGGCGCAGGGCGCACGGCGCACGGCGCACGGGGTGGAAGCGGTTTCGATGAACAGAGAACCGCATTGTTTGTCGCGGAAGACATTCTCCGCTGTCAGCTGTCACCGGAAATATTCATTACGCCGCGTCGCCTGCTAGGAATCGCTAATGTATTCGACGAGAACGGCGTGGATGTTCCCCGGTGTAACGTTTTCGAGGGACCCGGTGCTTCGTCGAATCGGAAATTCATATGGACAAAGAAGCTATCGATGGACATCTTCCCTTTTCCTTTTTTTTTATCCTTCAGTCACGTTGTTTCGAGAAATTCACCGAATTATCAGCCGAAGAGGTTGAAAGTGTGCCGCTTGAACGCCAGTTTAACTGAACTGGATGCAAATCATTTATTCCATCGTGGAGAAATCGTTGAGGAGAACAAGCGAGGTTATTTTGTACACGAGGAGAGAGCTCGGGAAAAATAGGTAGCAGTTTCAAAAGTGTTAGAAGGCAGGAGAGGTACGCGGCAGTTAAAAAGAGGTGGAACGATAGAACGGATACAAAGTTTATAGGTTCTCGGAACAATCCGACCGGGTTAAGTCAAATCGAATGCGCATGAATACCTTCTATAACCGTCACTTTCTTCGTGGCTTGTCGATGATCGAGTAACCGGGCAGCAAGTATAGCTTTGAAGGAACGATTCGTGTTGGCGGGTGCTCCGTTCAGGCTGAGAGGAGCTCGATAGCGAGAGAAAAGAAGGAAAGAAGGAAAGAAGGTTCGTTGGTCGTAGTGGCGTTGCTAGCAGACCGGTTGTTATCCATTCGTAAGTATACAGAGGCAAGCAAGGGGGAAAGTGCATACATCGGTACCAACTGTATAATTTTAGGGTAATTCCGCAAGTCGTATAACCTGCAGCCCAGCCAGCCAGCCAGCCAGCCAGCCAGCCAGCCAGAGTGCATCACAGCGCGCTGCTCGTTTCGTTTAATTGCTCGTTCCCGGGTTTACGAGGCTTCAACTGAGACGCCACGATGACGAGAGATGTTTCGCGTTGCAAACTGCCAATCACCGGTTCAAATCTACGCTGCTTTCGTTCCAACTTTCTTACACCCAACAAATCTTTCGCTGGCCTGTCCCAGAAAGGTTTCCTTCTCTATTCCCCCTCGAGTTCTTTCGAATCTCCGCGAGACAACGCGTCGTCGCTCTATTCTTCGTTTTATCTAATTCGACAAAAGCAGCGGTACCCCGAAAGGATAGGCGCGGAACATGGCACGACGATGATCCTTTCTCGATGCGATCGACCGAGCCAATACTGGAGGCTTGCCACGTAGGTGGAGAAGCGTGTAACGTATGTACGTGGGAAATGCGAGCAGAGGGTTTAATATCGTTAACCGAGATAGAAGCAATAAATGCTTGTCAAGTAAATCAGGATGAAGCGCCATCGAGGAGCGCGTAATGGCCGCATTAAGTGAATAACTCACGGTTGCAGTGTCAGACTTCGGGGCGCAACGTGAACTGTGCGTTGGACTGTTAGGAACTGTTAGGGGTGATAGCGGTGCCATCAAACAACTTTACGGCGTTAAGTGCTGCCGAGACCGACTGTTGATGCATTACCAACCTAATTTCTGCCAAATACCAGTACCCACGCTGTCTCTCACCGAAACGTGTACATTAACCACTCCTATCCTCTCGCCGTTCGCTAATTTCCGAAAAGAAAATACGTTTCTTCGGCTTTTTTTTTTTTCACGCGTTATCCTGCTTCCGAATTCGTACGGCACGGACCTTTACTATCGCAGGAGAACGTTGACAGACTCTCGGGAATTTACATAAAAAAAAAGAAGAAACCAACTGTATATACCAACTGGTTTTGACGACGGTGACAACGTTTGAACGATGAAGCGGTAGGAAAACAGGGGTAACCGGAAATAATTCACACCGTTGCCAAAACGACGTCGTTTACACGGAACGCCTTTGTTCGAGCGGCTCCACCCACTCGGTATTCCACTCTTTCTTAAAATTAGTGACACGGAAAACATGGCAGTTCGACGGCGTGCAGAGAGACAACGATATAACGGGCAAACAAGAGTAAGAGCGCGGCAACTGAGGAATATATTTATAGCCACCTCAAGCTATTAAGATAATTTATCGGGGCCATTACCGAACAAACGAGAGCATTAATCTATTCCAGCTTCATAAAGAGAACTTCGTCGACGATTTTGTAGCCCGCGCGCCAAACGAGCACTTCGGAGTAAATTGATGGATCCCCCTGACCTGGCTGAGGACCCTCCATAAATTGCTCGTAAATTTTTATTTATTTCGCCGCCAATAAAACACCAAGATGAGAAAGAGAGAGAGAGAGAGAGAGAGAGAGATTCGTCTCGGTTGGTGGCTTCGATTTCCCGGCATTCGCATCGTCGTTCCTCGATGCCTAATAGCATTGGCGATTTTCCACGATCTTAAATTTTCATCGAGTCGATGTAGGCAACGCTACACCGAGATATTCCCATTTTATGTTTTTCCGGCGTTTATGTTACCCATTACTCGAATATCGAATTCTCATCTCTTCCATAGGAGACGCGTTGTCCTAGTTTACTTGACAATCATTGGTTCATCTTTCAACGTTTACGTAAATGTACAAATGTACTGTTTGCGAGCCAGTATTATCGGTGACTTTTAACCATAGGACCAAATGAATTGGATAGAAAAACGATGTACGAGTATTGTGTCGTTTGGCAATTTGATGTATATATATATAGAGTTTGAAAAGATTTGAAATGCAGCGTAGATTCAGTTTGAAAAAGGAAAAAGAAAAAAATGGCCGCGTAGGCCGGAAAGGATCGCGTCGAGGTCGGAGGAGTCGAATCCCAGTGGCGTGACGGGCTGCCTACTCGCGGCCAGCTCTGCATTGATCAAAGCGGCAATTACTGTCATCGTAATGTTACTCGGAACGTTACTAGTGGCGAGGGCAGAGCTGAGAGCTCCCCCGCCACACTCTCCCCTGGCCATGTCGTTCGCGCCACGCCATCGCCACGCCATCGCCACGCCAGCGCCATCACCTCACGTTTCAATCGTTTAAACGTTACGGCTCATATAAGCCGGCACGCTGCTATGGCTCGAGTAATGATTTCCTGGAATCGCGTTTGATGCGGCGACCGTTATTAGTTTTCTATGGAAGCACCGGCAATTTTTCACATCGCTCGTTTTTGACTCCGGTTAGGATTTGTCGGCATTGGATTTTACACCATGCCAAGCTTCGCTGTGGCTGCAGCAGGAACAAAAAAAGAAAAAAATATACGCGGTAGAAAGTTTGATAAAATAATCAACCCTTTGAACTTTGACGATTGCTAATATCTGTCCGACACGGTTAGAATTTGTAAAAGTCGATAAGGGGATAAACCGTAGAAATTCGACGAGGCAATACGCCGACGGGGATGTGCAGCGACATCAAAGTTGCTGACACGAGCCGATAAATCCAAGGCAAATTGTCGAAAAGCACGACGAGGGAGAGAAGCCGGCGTGTAGCTGGTGAATAAACTGTGTGGAAAAAGGAAGTGTATATACGCTTAGTTGGGCTTAGTTGCGATGCGGTTTCGTAAAATCCTTCGTGGGATAAGGTTGAAAGCTGCGTCTAATAATGGTACAGTCAGCCGGAGGTTAAACACGTAAAAACAGGCCGAAGATTTATGAGGCACCACGCTTCGCTCAGCGTGATGCTGGATCGGAGGACTCCGGTGAGCGTACCCTTGCTTAGAAAAGGACTTGCGGACAATACAATGAGAATAATGCCGTGAAATAGGTGCAACGTGACGCCTCGAAACTAGCAGTTACAGATTGATTTTACACTATTCGTTGTCACCGTGCCGTTTCTCATTCTTTGCCCTTTGTACACGAGTAGATTCTGACCGATAATTTCGAAGGTTTCTCTCAGCAGTTTCTCTCCTTCGAGGAAGACAGAGGCGAGGAATCCGCCGAGGTATTCGATCATTTTTCTGATAACACTTTAACGAGGACATAGACGCGGTAAAGCAAGGGTGAAATGTAACATTGGTTAACTAGGGATAATCTTCCCGACGTTTCGAGTCATTTCGAATATCTAACCGTGTATTAGGGTGTTCTCCAAGGTTTCACGGAAACTAGAACGAAGGTGATATAAAATTACCTCAGGGTTGAAATATACGCCTCGAGTTTCGAACGGCCTATAGTTAATGATGGTAGTTGGAAGAAAATTCGGGATGCAGAAGAGACGCTGCGAATGCATGCGATCCACTGTGCTTGTGAATGTGCACTTACAATAAAGGTGTACCCGGGGCGAGGGGAGGGGACGAAGGTCGGTAGTTGCACGTCATCCAAGAAAGATGCATCGTCCTGCTCACGGCGATGTTCAGAGAAGACTGAGAGAGAGTGAAGGCAATGCCACACTCCGCCACCCTGGTGACATGGCTGGGTGCAGAGCTGAAAGCGAGAATTCTCCCGCAGCGTGGAGATGCGGCACTCGCACCGCATAAATCATCCTGCTTCTGCTTGGAACAGGGAGGCGAAAATAGATAGACCCCTCCTCCTCTGCCACCAACACCACCTCTCCCTCTCTCTCTCTCTCTCTCTCTCTCTCTCGCTCGCTCGCTCGCTCGCTCGCTCTCCTCTCGCTTATCTGCCTATTATATTTAACTATTTATCGCTGCAGTTTTCCGTTGTTAGTCAAACAGCGTTATTCTCGTTTAAGCTTGTCAAATGAAATGTATTTCTCGGGAATGGTTAGGTAATCGGCAGATGATTGCCAAGAATTTTCTGATTCCGTTGGCGAGTTCGATTAATTTGTTACATTTCTGTCAACGGTTTAGAGATAACCGGTATATAGGGGATATAGGAGGGAACGTTTGAAGGGAAGCATGCCTCGCATGCTCTACAACACTAACGCACACATAAATCTCTTTCTTCTTCTTCTTCTACTTCTATTTCCAGCTTGAATAAAGACCTCCCACATGTTTCCGTGACTTCCTCGACTAGGTATCCAGCCCACACCACGGGATATCCTCCGAAAGGTCGCGCAAAAATGCGACCTCGAGGTCCGATATCCACTTTCCTCAAGATATTTCTTCGGGGATGGAAGGAGCACATGGCTGCAACAAGATTTTTTCACGAATTTGTGGTTGATGATCGAGTGTCCAACTTTCAAAGATCACCAACTGTTTTCGAAACCTCCCTGAAAGCCCGTATTTCGAATAGAATCGTCTGCTGAATCGTCGAATGCTTCGTTAATTTAACGCGTGTTCTACAAAATGATAAAAATTTCTCGTCTTCTTAGTAACGAAGAAAGAGGAGCAGAGGAAAAGGGAGGTAAACGAGCAAAGTGTTTCACAGCGATTATGGTTGTTAACAGGTGATACAGTTGAATCGGAGCAACATATGTATGTACGTTCGTACATTCTCGTGGTGGGGAATACAGACTGGCGCAGATATTGTCAAAGAAAAGCGTTTTAAATTACTTTTGATGAGTAGAGCGGCAACAAAGGCACATGTTTTGCTTCTTCACCGAGGATCCATTTATCTTTGCCGGTACAATGCGGCCCGGATTTGACACATCTATCAGCGCACAATGCTCAACCCAACCCGCCCCATTCTTTACTTTCCGCCCCTTCTTCTTCTTCTTCTTCTTCTTCCTCTTCTCCTCCTCCTCCTCCTCCTTCTTTTCCTGCTTGCCTGACGGAACAACCTTTCGACGTCCTGCAACCTTCCCTCGAGAAGGTAACCCAAGAACAGAGCATGACTGATATTTTGGTCGGCCCCGCCGTCGTAATTACTCTTTCTTTGCCTCAACTTGCTAGCCACGGTGGATCTCTATTGATTTATCGGTGTCACGATCGCTCACAGATAAGTTTTCCATCAACCTTACTACAAGCTGCTTCAACTCTCAAACTCGACGTCCTTTATTTTCTACGTATCGTTTCGCCTGCTTAAAGTAGACTTTGACAGCGTAGATTGTCTCTAGATTGCACGTTTCTCGTGCAATTAGAAACTTGTCGTTAACGATACGATTCTTCGTTTTTTAAATCATCCTTTCTATTTTAACGGAAAAAGTATCCGAAAGTTTGTTTAAATTTCACGCACATACACATATATGATCAAACGTAAATCCCGGCGATGGTGAATTTAAAGGCAAGGGTAAAACAAAAGGCATCTATGGAAAGTAGTATCGTCGACTATCGGCGATCACGGTAATACGACAGTGAACATTATCGCGGGAGAATATACATCGTAAATATAGGATGTCCGTAAATTAACGATGTAAAGGCTGTCTTAAGTCAAAGCCAGCCGCTAAGCCATGGAATCGTCATTATCGCTCTCACGAGTGGTGACGCTGATAGATGCCACCTCTAAATGATGATGGATGACTCATATAACTGTCGCAACACACGGCTACCCGATGAGCTTCGTATCTTGATTTACTACCTGTCCCTTCGCTATTCCACAATTCCACGCATACACAACCAAGTATGCCAATTGCTATTATCGCTGCATCTTTCTTAATTCCCCCCTCCCGGCAACGCAGAAATAGACACGTCGAGAGTGTCATCCGTGGCTTTCGATTAGTTTCATCGGTGAGAAATAAAAGGACGTTTGCGAAAAGAAATCGACAAGCGTATATACATGTTTTAAGAATGGAATCGTATCTCGAATGTTGAATAAATATGCGAATTCTTCGAGTTCAAATATACAGATGCATAAGTACAGTACCTACGCACTTTATTTATTCGCACTTGGCGCTCTTCCTAACATTTTACGTAATAAATATGCAATTCATCATTTAACGTTGTGACCAACCATTTCCATTCGTTGTGATATCAATTTTAAACGCACGTTTGATCCTTGTAATTTTCGATGTCAGCAATAGCGATACGGTAGTGGGAGTTTTCTAAAGAAAACCATACGATTTTTGTAACACTTGAAAGATCGATCGTTACGCGAATGCGTAATCTGTTCTTGTCACACGCGCATACGTATCCTTCGCGTACTCGACGACGCTGTGTTTGAAATTTATTCATAGGAGTAATCGTTCAAGACCGTTTATTCGTTCGGCCGTAATCAAAGCAACGAGTTACAATTCCGATGTTACCCAAGTCTTATCTACAGGCGACCAATTACCGTGACGCAACGAATTAAGAATACACAAATCACTTTGCCGCGATTAAAGTGTTCTTTAGAAGGCCATACTTACGATGCACGATGCACGATGCACGATGCACAGAATGCAACGTGTTACGAGAAGGAGAAGAGAGGAAAAGTGAAAAAAAGAAGCAAGGATATCGTAAAATATATGAAAAATACACTCTAGATACAGTTTTTTCGATAATGCATACAAAATTATGCAGGTAACGGGTTATTTAGCGTTCGCGCCATTAACTATAAGGTATTATTACAATGATACGGTGTTGCATATCTATAAACGGTACAGAAACCGGACGCAATTTCGAAAATATCCACTATTACGTCCGGCATACCTGGAGCAGAGATTATACGGGGTACTTTCGAGAATTTGAAATGAAGGTGAAAACGCGAAAGCGGGCAGCAGCACGGTTTGCCGGGTCCCAGCGCAGCCAGTAATAAACGAGAGCTTTTTAGTTGAACGGCGTTGAAGGATCGAGCTGATCAACGTATCGCGTGCAGATGGCCCCCTTCCATGTTCCTTCTCGTTTACCGTGCCACGGCCGCGGGACATCGTTCATCACTCTGATGCATAAGCCTCCATAACACTTGACAGCGAGCGACGAGATTACCGTGCCAGGCCGCGGACATTTCCTTCCCGCGTGGCTGAATTAACGCCTCGTCATTAGTAGCCTGTCTGAAACTACCTGATCGCGGTCGAAACTTCCACGTCCCGCACCACGCCACGCCACTACGCCACGCCTCTCACTGTTGCGATATTTTTTCGACAGTCTTCCTCTGCATCTCTTTTTCCAAACTTTTCTATTCTTCGATCTTTCAACGCGTTCATTTCCAAGAGCTTCGACGTAGCTAATGCCGAGGGGAAGTCAAAGTGTCGGGATAAACGGTATATCGAAGCAGTCCTCGCAACATTCCGATTCTCTCTCTCTCTCTCTCCCCCCCTCTCTCTCTGGTCTGGCCGTGTTGTTTCCCAATTACGAGGGAACGGCGAAACGAAATCGAGCGGGCGGAAGGAGAAGAAGAAAAGCGATGATCAAAAGAGGGGAACACTAATCACGTTCGACGTCCGTCAGTCATTGAAATTCAACGATCCCTCGTGGCTTTCCGCAAATCTAACCGCGGGAGTAGTTAGTCGGCGCAGAAAGAAGAGAAACGACACTGATCGATAGGTTCCTCTAACGGACGGTTGAGGGGTTGTCGAAGCCTTGACCCTGCTCTTCCGTCGGCAGCTTTAATGCTCGCAGTCAGCGTTAGCCGACGCTCTCTCTGCTCGTTCAGATCGGGCCTCAGCTGTCTGCTCAGATAGGAATCTGGTCGGGGCTTAATGACGGCTCGTGACGGACGGGTATCGAAGCCGGCAGCATCGGGCAGAAGAAGAAGGGGTTGGAGGAACGCGAGAGTCTGGTGTGTCACATCAACGGCGCCGCGAGATCTACGGCCTCAGTTTTACCAAAGGGATAGCATTCTTTTCGTTTTGGTACCTCTATCTATATACCCCACTCCCACAACTCTTTCTCTACGTGTCCATACATTCTCTATACACGCACGTCTACACTCTTACCCATCTTCCTTCCTTCTTCCTTCCTCTTTCGCTCGGTTCTACTCATACTGCCAATCAACCGAATGCAATCGCCTAACTCTGAGCGAATGCCGACCATTCGGTCCTTGTCTCGATCCGGTTACGAGCGTTTTATTCGTTAGAGGAATGTCCTTCTAATTTCCAATTCCTCCGATTCCAGTAGCTCTTGGCAGTAGCTCGACGAATTACTTTTGCTTTCACCCTTACTTTTCACCAGATCAATTTCAAAACTGCCGTCGTCTATGTATTCTTATCTCGATCCAATCCAATCTCTATCGAAAGATACGTTTCCTTAGGGGTACTTTTTACTTCAGTCCAGCAGAATCTATCGTTACACTTTGTAGAAGCTGCTTCGATAGGATTCTATCGAGTGATTACCCCGCGCTATTAATAACTTTATATAATTAACTGCAAAGTGCAACGCCCTATCGAGGGTTGAACCGCAATAAGGTTACACAGCTACGCACACGATGACACGCAATAAAATCTATAGCCCCTGCTACCTAGCCTCGCATCGTTCTCTTTTCCGTAAATAAGAAAACCTGCACTTTATTGCTACGTTTGTAAAATTAGACCATTCGTTATTTAATACAAGCAATTTGCGTTGAAACAAGTGGGGGGACGTAAGGGTCTTTGAGAAGGACCCCGTTGCTTTTAAACTTTCTGTCGGCGGTGTATGCATGTGGCTATTACATATAAATTAACGAAACAAGAGACAGCGTTAAGTGGCAGGCTTAAATAGCAAATAGAAAATTCCAGTAGCCGCGCGGAAGGCGGGGTGGATCAAAAGACGCCGACCAACTGGAAGTTTTCGTTCAGTCGGGGTCTCTTCCTCTGGGTCAGGCTGCAGGGGGAAGGTAATAGATTGCCTGTTTCTGACTTTTATTGTACCAGAAGAAGTTTGTCAGATTCAACATGGGGACCCAGCGCTCTCCATTACGTATACCATGAGAATGGGCGTCAAGGTGAAGAAGTCAACGAGAAGGCGGGTCTACTGTTTGTGCAAACGTTAGAAAAATCAAACGAACATGTCTGATTTTTCACGAAATACAGACTATGTATTTCAGAGAATACAGAATCTACCATAAATAAAGCTAACTATTTTTATCCTATCACCGTCGTCTTTTCAGCTATAAATTTTCAATAAAGCATGTGCACATCTCCCCGCACATCCATACATCTAGACAGCTGCGGTTTATTTTTAACCGTTGAATATATACGCGAAACCTCTGTATAGAGTGTTTCGTAATTGGTGGTGATAATTTGTCAATGTTCAAGCATCGAGCATTACCATTAATCCGTTATTATCGGATTATAAACGGTAAGCTCGATAAGATTCCTCCCGACATGGAGGAGAAGCAATAACGGAAACAATCGGTTGATTGTTAATCGTGAAGGTTTGGTGAAAAGGAGATTTCAAGATATTCCATAAATGTAAGATGTTTAAACGACGGTGATTCCGGTTGGCAACCTCCTGGCGGAGAGAAGGGCCAGCCAGAGAAGGGGAAGAGAAAATGAAAAGCGAAAGAGAAGATCGGCTGAGGGGCGCTAGCGATGAACAAGTGGTAGAGAGAAAGAGAGAAAGAGAGAACGAGGCACGTAGCACGAGGGCCATCAATCGTCGCGAGACGTAGACGAAGAGCCGTGGACTACGGCAAAGCGGGCCGACGTCAGTCGTCGTCGTTGTCTTCGTCGTCTTCGGCAATCCGAGAGACGAAGCACTCGGAGGCCGAAAACGCGTAGACGCGGCGGCAGAAGCCGCTACTTAGCAACCAGGCATGTGTCTTAAAGCTGGCTTCTTGGTCCCCCGCCTTTCCTTCCCGCCAACAGCGTATCAAAGGGCCGCGTCTCCTTTGGAATTCTCTAGTTGTTAACATTTAACAGTGATGCTCTCCTCCACGATTTTTGCCTCCTATCCCTGTCCTCCTCTCTTCTTTATTCCCCACCGTTCCTGCGCGTTTTGCAACGAACAAACGATTCTCGCCCAACGTAGGAGGAGGTGGAGGAGGAAGATGCGCCATTTTCCCCGCACAGCTTTTTCTTCCTTTCGTGGAATTACACGGGAATATAAAATCGTGTAGTAAATTGTATTTAATGCACGCGTGATAAATGTTTCCCTTGCAGCCGCGTGCATAGCCAATCAACGGCTCGCGTGAGAAATGATCCACGTCTGGTCATTATACATCGGGATCTCGCTGGTGATAATTTATTACGGCTGTCATACGTTCCTGGTTATTTTAATTTCAGTAACGTTAAGTAGGCCACGTCGTAGGTACACGTTAACGAGCACTTTTACTTCGATCGGTACAAATGTTCATCGATTATCCTATCGTTTATCGAGCAAATCGTTTTGTCCGACCAACTTGGAAAAAAGCAATGTACGTTATCTGCTAACAAATTATAGGTAACGACTTTTTTCGTTACCGGCTTTTTCCAAATGTCGAAACGTTTTTTCCATTTCTTTTGCGCGCGCGCGCGCGTGTCTTTTTCTCGCGTGAACCATCGTTCGAAGCGTAGTAAACGCTGTGATGTAACAATTTCGAAAATTAGCCAGCAATTGTAGAGCTCCGCTGTGGAGCAGTTGAAGCAAAAGGCTCGTCTGCCTCTTGCGGTAAAACGCGAAGTGGAAAGGTAAGAGGGTAACTTGTGAATCCTCCGGCTCTTGTAATGCTTTCGCGAAGACAGGCAGGAGAGTTGCGCGGAGGTGGCCCTGACGTTTTTACGACCAGAATTCGTCTCTATAAAACTGTCTTGGCCTTCCTACGCTGCGTCCTGCCTCTCTTTCTCTTTCCCTTACTTTCCAGACTACGGTATATACAACGTTAATACAATAGACTTGGCAGAAAGCAAGAATAGCTGCTGGCCAGCCGGTATGCCGGTATACAACGCAAGAGCAGCACAACGAGACGTCGTTTGTGTTGAAATCTAGTCGCGAGCTCGTCGAAACCGAAACACTTGAATTATATCCACTTATTTCTTCACGTTCTTTTTACATTGTAACACGAGTTGAGCGAAAGAACGAGGAATTGGTATACATATATATAAATGTCCTTTCGGTTTGCATAAATGCTGTTGGGGTTGGGGTTGCATCGGAGAGAAACGTCTATCTCAGGAATCGTTTCTTATTAAAGTAACAATTGCTGATAGCTCTAGACATATAGAGGAAGGCAGCAGGGATCAGGTACGTTAGAGGAATTAGTTGAAAAGGTATCTTTTTATGGTACTAACGACGCCGTGGTATTTTCTGTAAAAAGCCTGTCGAAATGATTCGAGCCGCATCGATAAATCTTTTAAGATAATCGTAGTACAACGCGGCCATTTCCTTTGTAAAGCAATCGGAGTTTCCCTATTCAGTAACTTGCCGTTTCCTTATTGGAATCAATGAATCAACGGAATGGTCAGATGGTTAGCGAGATTTACAGGAATCTCAATCGAAGGGACACGTATCCCTTAACATCATTAACAGCTGGAAACTTCTTCGTGCAAGTCGGCTGTTTCCGTCTCTTCCTCTGGAACCGAGCTTCTTCTCGAGGCATGTTTCTCCTGCAGTTGGAATGCGAGTTCCTGGCTCGTTCGAATATCAGAGATCGGTCAGAAAAACGTCAGTTTGCTTCTTCGTCACGCGGAATACTTCCTCGAAGTGGGAATGACTGTTGTGTCTGGTTCGTCCACGTATACAGAATCGTTAGCGTTTCGCTTTAGATGTTTGTTGCGCTCTGTTGCGCTCTGTCGGAAACTGGTTAAACGTTCTTCGCTTTTCGTCGCTTCTTTTCTCCGTTTGAAGAAAAGATCCTAATCATTTTTGCGCAGAAGCGTTACACGCATCCCTTTGTTGTTCTGGACACGGCTTACACCTATATACGTGTATACGGGGAAACCAGCCTCTCGTTTTACGATTCCTGTAATTTCTGCTAACATTGTTGCGAGGATATAGACCGAAACGGTAAATAAAATCGAAAGTGGCACACCAGCTGCGTTTTAACGATTATTGAGAAACACCGGCGTGTTGATAAAAAAAAGAAGAAAGAAAGAAAGAAAGAAATAAAATGTAATTACACGTATAAATGTATATATATATATGTTCCTGTGGTTGCATTTAAGGAAATCAGCGTTGAAAAGGTTCGGCCGCTCGCGAATGTCGACAACTTTCGTTTGGGCACTTGAGCGTCAGGCGAAACATGGCTGACACGGCAGTAAAAGTGTTAATTGGCTGTTGGGTAGCACTCGGTTAGGATGTTTCCTCGGTGGAAATCGAGGTTGCACACAGGGTTTGACGAATGTTCGCGGGTAAAAACGTGGTAACGGGCACGGTCGGTAAGAACGATAGCGTTTTGATTGGTAGGCCGCGCGCACGCGACCAAGTTAATTAGTTTATCGTTGAAGGCTGGTAAAAGACGCGTGTTTCGTTTGGACGATACGGAAAGACAGAGGTGCGCGAGGTGAAGGCCACGATCGAGAGAGCGGTACATTCGCCGCGCAGGCTGCACGTTGCATGCTAAATATAAAAGCATGCTCGCGGGTAGAACGGAGCGACGCGGCGCGGCGCGGCGCGGCGTGGCGTGGCGCGGCGCGGCATGGCATATGCCTACGCCATCTTGCATGGAACAGTCATTTGCGTTAGTCCTGCCCACAAAGGGCAGCCTGACTCCGCCTCCAGTTGCCGGTTGTACATAAGCAGCAGAACCATCTTTATTACCTTCAGGCACTAACCATAAAGGAAACGAGTCGAGGGAAGCAGCGGCAGCGGCGGCGTCGGCGGCGGCGGCGGCGGCGGCGAAACGAGAACGAGCCAGAAACCGATGGTGAAAGAAAGAGAGCGTAAGAGGGGCAGAGGGAGAAAGAGTAGGGGAGAAGAACGGACCGATGGGGCCGACGAGTCGACGAACCGACGAGCTGACGAGTCGACGGGACGAGGGCCTGAGTGTAGGTGTATATAGCATGTGCTCGCACCGAAAGGCAAAAGGGAGGGTATACGTCTCTCGTGTGGAGATCGAGTGGCTGTTTCAGGGATCGGCCTGAAGAATTATGGTATGAAGTGGTGGGGCATGACGGTGCCGTAGGCATAGTTTGTCTTTATAACGTCTGCGGGGCCGCGGCTGAACTTCAAACGAGCCGCTGATGGCTCAAAGTGGCTGACCGGGATATAAATCCACGGCCCACCTCGCTCGTCTGCTCGGATTTTCTCTGTCTTTTGCTCTCGTTTCTCCTCTCCAACCAGGCCTGGAGATCTTGCTCCTTCCACCACCGGATCTCTCCTCTCCTACCTCTTACCTTTGCCTTTGCCTTTGCCTTTGCCTTTAGCTTTAACTTTCGCACTCCTCCTGGCTCCGGCTACGCTTGTGCCTTTCTTTCCTGTCTGCGTTGTCCGCGGTGCGTGCTGCGCGATACATCCATCCTCCTCCTTGGTAAACCTGCTGCGATGTAGTCCGCGTTCGATGTGGATTTCAATCGATTTCTATATCTCTTATGATGATTTACGGAATCTTTCCTAGCCTAACCGTGTGTTTACCAGAAAGACGCCATTCTTCTATTTCACTCTGTTCTCAACTTTAAAATTAACTTTACTTTTATTCCCGTTGACCCTGTTTCTAAGTGAACTAGATGCGAAATAAAAATTGATTTGCTCGAAAGTTTAGGGGAATCTGAAGAAGGGTGGAAGGGAAATTAAAAGAGAAGATCGTTTTATGTTATTGAGAAATGCAAACAGTTTAACCCAGATTTTCTTCTGGCACACTAAACGTATCTGGCGTCATCAGCGGTCTGTTACTTGACAAAGCACGATCATTATTCAAAAGAAGGCGAGCCACGAGGGCAGCGAGCAGTTTTGTAGCGGAAGACATTGGACAAATGGGGTTGTTCCGCGGACAGGCAGGTTATCTCGGTCAGTCGTCAAGTAGCCACCCCACTAAATCACTCAGTTCTCGCCCTCCAACCCGACGACCTCTGCCGTTACCACCCTCAATCTCGATAAAGCTTGAAAACCTCGCCGTGCTATGCTCGTTTCAACTTCCTCGACAACTGTTTCTCTCCATCTTCCTCTACGTCTAGCTGAACGTTTCAACGTTCACTCTTGCAACTTTTCATAATTCGTTCGTTCAATTTTATCTTCGTTCTGCCAACTTTCCTATATCGAAGGCAGAAATATTACGTTTCAAGATCGTAAAAGAAACGCAGAGGAATTATTTACTGGCACTGGTATCATCAGTGTTGGTCTACACCGATAGCAAAAATAGGGGAATGCGTCAAGTGTTGAATGAAGTACAGTGGACTGTATAAAGATAGTGTAAGCCGCATTACCGTTTATTACGTGCTAATGCGTGTGCATAATTTTACAAAGACGTATTCTGCTAGAGTGCTTTTAGATTGCTTTGCAAAGCTACGTAACGCACATCGGTGAAGTTCACTTTGACAGATGTTTAATAACGCGTGAAATCCAAGAATACGCGTTTCTCCTAACCGTTTCTCCTAACAATTTCCTGCGTTATAGACTCTATAATCTATTTATAGTTGAGCAACTAGAAGTTTGGTTAAACTTTGTTTCTTTTTTTCAATCAATTCTACCGTAATTTCCAACGATGCGTAGTGCAAAGGGAGACGTACATACAAAAAGTGTCGATTTCCCATAAATCCTGTGATCGCCGGGAGAGAAATTAATAAGGTAGAGAGTGTCGAGGTTCAGGATTATCAGCTTTCGTATCAACGGTGCGGTTTTGTCAGGCCGAGATCCCCAAAGTCCTTTCTCACACTCCTGCGAGCTCCTGGATCGGGGGTTGGATAGTGTTGGCGGAACTAGAATGGATCGTTGCCCTCGAGGGTGTAGGTGGGTAGGTACGAATTGAGAAAGGGTAGATTTTCTCTCTGTCTGCCCTGTCGGTTTTCTCCTGCTCGCGTTCGCACTATCTGCTCTCCACTCTTACCCCGTCTAGCTCGTAAAGTGATCGGGCGTTTATTCGCCATGCTGTCGGGGACAAAGTGGGCTGCGCTCCCTGTCGACTGCTGCTATTTGTCTTCCGACAAGGAAACCTGAAACTACGATCCTTTTTCGCCGCTATGTGAACACTATGAAAGGTTAATACGGATATGTTATAAGATCAGACGCGTGTTACCAACGATCTACCACTCAGCTTTACTTTCGGAAATTGATCGTTTGGAATTTGCTTTTTTACCGAACCGGAGGATAAATAGGAAGGAGGAAACGTAACGTCTAGTTGGATAATATCCAGTGAAATACTTGCTCAAAGACAAGGCGGAAACGGGAGGGTGGAGGGGAAGAGAAATAATAGGGAGAGAAGAGAGGTTCCGGCACGCTTGTAAATGGATCGTAAGCAGCGAAAGAGCTCGTCAAGGAGACAAACGAGCCACCGCTAATTGCCGCTATCTTTCGGTTACGATTCCTCGGGAACATTTATCACCGAAAGAAGTTTCGGGGTGTGCCCTGCCCTGGGCGAAAAGTTGAAGGAAGGAGGATCAGAGAGACCAAACCAAGTTGGTTGCCTCTTCGAAACTCTCTTTCACCGGGAGAGTGGAGGCCGGATTGGTATTGAAGCGATATATCTCGGGATTGGTTTCGCAGTGGCGGATAGTCTGCATCGAAGCAACGATAGGGGAAAGGGGTGCCACCTTGATAAACGAGCCCATAAATAACAGTAACGTCTCCACCGAAAACTCGGCCGGGTAAATGTATATCCAGAGGCGGCGGTGGCATCAGCACCAGCCAGCCAGCCAGCCAGCCAGCCAGCGGTTCAGGGAGTCACAGACTCTCCGGCATGGGAGGGCAATTTAAGATCCTATTGAGATATTTATGGGATCATAAAGCGGAACTGGCTGCTTCTATCGCTGGCAGCCATGCGTGAGTCGCGCGTTACCACAGCCCACGGTAGTTTGTATCTTTGTTTATAACCGACTTAGCACCGCCTGTGTTTTACTTTATTTCGTTGTGCTCGATCAACTCGACTCGAAGAGAATCGTCCTGACGCTACGTTTACAATTTATGGAGACGTACTAAATCTACCGTCTATCTCGCCGCTATATCATCCCCGCGGATAATGCGAAATTTCCCGACAGGCTAGCGGTAAAGCAATTTCTGATTTATCCACTCTACGTATGGTTGCAACAATTTTCGGGGGAATTTAATGGGGGGAACGGGTGAACCGGTGCGCGAGCGAACAATTCCTGGACCTAACCTAACCTAACCTAACCTAACCTAACCTCTCAGATCCCGGCAAGTACGAGTTTTATCGGATAGAAATCAACGCCGAGTTGGCAAAATTCGAGAAATCCTCGATCGTGTTGCCTTCGAAATGGTAGGAAATGGTAGGAAATGTAGCAGAGCACTTAGTGGCCGACGCCTCGAGTAAATCAACGAATTAATCGGTGCAATTCGTGGAATACCAGGCGCGTCGGTGCCGCGTGCTATTAAGCGACACTTTCTCGACACTGATCGACCGGAGTGCTGTCGGAACACGAGCGAAACACGGCTACCGAAATTTATTGCAATACGACAAGCTTAATCGCGTAGGCTGAGTCGCTATGTCGCCTTCCTGTTTTCTCGCGTCCATTTCGACGTGATAGGGCAACGTATCAGGCGTGATTCATTCGCTAACAATAGCGACATAGAGTACGTTGTTTGAAAAATTTCTCTGGGCGGAAGGGCACGGACGGGGGAGGGGGGTGAGTTAAGCGGGATCAAGATTGAGCTGGTTCGAAGGAGATTTTGCAGGCGCGACGAGACGATCGGTAAAAATGAAAGGGGGGCAGATTTTCGTAATTCTAAATCTCGTTTTTCGATCAGGACTGTCCGCGTCTCGGTGCCTGATTCGCCTAAGGCGCCAAGCCTATCGTATCCGAACTGCTTCGAGAAACTGAAGAGACGGTTTACGACAGTAAAGAGTGCTTGTCCGTGTGGGCTTCGTGTTGGTAACGAGCGGATTATACTCTCGGCGTAGTATCAGATGGTCCCGTACCTGGTTCCATGGTTGTTAATTAGGATGGATGCCCACGCCTTGGGCGACTTTTACGAGCGTATATACGGCGCGAACCGAAATAGCGCATCCGATGTTAACGCGCCGACCTTCCTTCGGGGAACTGTGGCGAGCATCTCGATAAGAAGAAAATAGTGAAAAAGAATGACGGCCTCGGCTATTTAGAATTATTTAGATGAGTTCTAAAAATCGGACAACGAATAAGAAGACGTATTCGTTGCTCTCGTTTGCTCTCGTTTGCTCTCGTTTGCTCTCGTTTCTCCAAGTATTAGGGAGGGAGAGGTGGGAATTGTGCCACTGAACCAGCGTCAATCGTAATTTTGAATGATGGATCTTACGGATCCTGGATCGACGAGCCGATTCCGCCCGACAAGATCGAAAGAGTAACGAGCTGGTGACATCGGCTCGAATGAAATCGTACGGATTGCTCGTAGTAAATCAAGTGTCCTATTCCAATCTTTGTTGGCGGTAGGCTCCAGCAACAGCCGGCGGCTCTATCTATCGGACAGAGGAGAGAGGGAAGTAATCTGGTGAGTCGTAAAACGTGTCAGAATGTCCAACAAACACCTACTCATTAGCCCAGGTAGGCTGGACCATGGCAGGCAAGATTGCACAAGCACGCATTAACTCCGTGTGGGTAAGTTACGGTTCGAAGAGAGCATAATTCACTCGAGCCAAGAAAGTGTGGGTTTACCTCTCTCTGGACGTGTTCGTATAAGGGCTTGGATCCTCGTTATTTTATCGGCTGCCGGCCGCCTCCAAAGTCTTCAAGCTAATTGAAATCCACTTTCTTAAATTCAGAAAGACCAGCGCACGGTACCGGCTCCGCAAGACTTATCGTCCATTCCTCCTAACTTGACGTCCTGCTATCTCTCGCTGAAACATTAAACGGTACCTGCTATGCAGGGAAAATCGATCTCGTCCTCTTCAAGATGTTCCACCATTTCGACCATCTCTCCGCGATTTTTCATCGATAAATCTCGCCTCGTTATTTCACCTCGATTGCCTTTTCCATTGTTTCTCTTATTTTCTAACACCGCATCCCTGTCTGTCTGTCTGTCTGTCTGTCTGTCTGTACCCGTTATTCGTCGAACGGGGTAAATGGAAAAAGGCTTCCATTAGCCGATTAGAGTTAGATGCAGAGATTTGCGTTCCGCCGTGGGTAATATATCTTTGAGATCGGGCTCAGCCCGAAGAGAACAGAAATCACCGTTGAATCGGTTTCCAGGAGGTATACGCTTGTCTCTGGCGGAGGCCCCTCACCAGGAGACTCGACGGTGTTTCCTCTACCCGTGTTGCCACGGACCTACGTGTGCACAGACACGCACGCTGGTGTAGGTGCAACAGTGCAGGAAGCTGCAACAGCTCGCTGGTGCAGCCGAGACCAGATAGACATCGTCGCCGACTCTCCTGCCGCCGTCTAACTAATTGGCTACTGAATTACTGGCCGACATGACCAGTTATTGCTTCGTACCTCACCTCGACCGGCTATATCGGATCCTGGATCTTGTGCCTCGAAGAGTACACTCGATCCCTCGCATTCTCTCCCTCTTACTGCTCTTACCTTACCTACTCACTCCCCTCCTTTTCTCCCCTTTACTCCCCTTTATTTCCTTTTTTACTTCTCGAGATCTCGCACGGTTTTCCGTTCATATTAACAACCAGGACCGGCAACAGCTCGTCGATTACGAAATCTTCCTTCTCCTTAACAGACCTGACAAACTTGCTCGCGACACGCGTGTTTATCTAACCGGTGTTTCCGCCTTTTCATTGCTTCTGCCTCCGATTGCTTCTGTCGCACCTGTTCACCCGATTCCTAACCGATTTCGAGCGAACTTTACGAAATAAAGTCACCAAGAGACGGGGCTTTCTGGACGAGCATCGATTGGCAAAAGCTTCGATAAAAGCTTAGGAGTGCTTAACGTGTAGAATCGTTGCCTTTTTCGCAGAGGTTTCCATGCGGCGAGTTAAGGTACCGGTACAAACCGAGGTACCCCCGGGTGATATACGACTTTGTGGGTGCTCGCGCGATACGCCGCCACTAAAAGGCTTAACGAGCATCTTCGTACGCCACAGCAGTCCAGAGTAAACAGGACGTGGCTTATCTTGTCACGAAAAATCTGCGAAGGGAAGCTCCCGCACTCACTCTTATTTTTCTTTCCTCCCTTTCTACTTCTTTTTTCATAATACCCTCGCAAACACCAAGTTTGCCCAGCTAGGCGCTCCCTCGGCCTCCGCCTAGCTTGCTTTTTCTTTTCTTCGATTATACGCTGAACTGAACGGTGGTGTTGCAGGAAAGTAATCGTGTCAACCGCTTTTTGCTTCGCGATATCTTCGTAATTGCTGCTCGCAACAGAGAACGTTTTCTTTCTTTCTTTCTTTCTTTCTTTTTCGGGGAGTTTCTTAAAAGTTTAGCCTATGCTAACGAGCTAGAAATAACGAATTACTTCAGAATCAACGTTGTATTCTGTTCCACGTGCAATTGCAATGGATCGTCCTTTCGATAAAAAAGAAACACGGAGAGCAGAATTAAAACAATATTTGTACCATCTGCCTTGTCTGCAAAGTCTCGTCGAAACCAGGTGACTCGAATCAAGAATACGGATTCGCGTTGAATCAGGCGTTTATTATATTTATTGTGGCCCCAATTAACTTTAAGCTCGTTACAGCCACCTCTCCCCATCGTGAGCCATCGCGAGCCATCGCGAAGTAATTACGGATCTTTACAGGAAATTATTAACTCAAACGCTTCATTATCTCCTAATGAAGCAAGGCGTATCAGCTGGAGTGCTGATGGAGACGTCGTTCCACTAATTGCTGCTTTATACCGCGTGTGTCACACGCAACAACCAAGTGTCTCGCGATGATGATTCAGATTACGATTATCTGTCACGATTACGCTTCTCCTCTTTTTCTTTTTTTCCAAACCGCTCAACATTTCTGTTCCGCCTAGCCTCTCGTCGTTTCTTTACGAAACAACCGATGGAAATTATACGCGAGGATCATCCGTATATTCCAGATAAGATTTATTGCAGCCGGTCTTTTCTCTCGCGCTATGCAACGTATTTCTCTTCTACACGCTGTTCGATCGCATCGAGGCTCGTTTGATGTAATTACGTTTTGCGTAAGAAATGACGGGCTTCCTTGACAGTCTGTAATTCCGATCGGTAATATTACCGTCAGAATCGATGTTAACAGACTCGTCAGATTTTCTGATCGTTCAACGCTAACTAAATAGATCTGCCTATCTATTTATTTCTTTACGCCTAACACGGAGAAAGTCGGACTATTCTTTTTCCTTTCGTAATTAACAAGTAAGCCTTCTTCTGCAAACAATTCCACAGTCATCTCATTCATTGTCTGCCGCATATTTTCTCCGACGTATTTCACATTTACGCGACGTTACACTATTTTCGGCATCTTCCTACTTATCCCCTTATCCTCTAATCTTTTTAATTGCTCCAGAAACAATAAGAGAACATCAATCTTTGTAATATCCTCGATGCTTCCGCTCTTTCCCCCGGTTGATTTTTATCGAGATTCTATCGCCGTTTCTCACGGAATCACTTTTCTTATTTAGTAAACTAGCCAGCTCTGTCGGAGTTTCGTTGAAACGCGAAAATATGAAAGTGTCGAGAAGAGTAGGACTTTCGAAACATTTATGTTGCAAATAAAGTGCATGTTGCAAATGATTGGAAATGTTTGAACAACAACAACAACATTCGAATGCAATAAGAAACATGGGAGTTCTCTTCAAGCTTTATTATTTATATAGTGTCCTCATTTTTCTTGTTTCTATCGTAAATTATTGTACGTGATATATCGTCTGATAAAATATTCCCAACGATATGTGTGTCAGAATATTCATGAAGTAGTTACACTACGTTGCAATTTAAATAACAAATGAGTGTAAATTATCTCTAATATATTAGTGGAAAGAATGATTTCTAAAACGAAACGTTAAAGTGGAGTTAAAAGAACATTTCATTCTGCTTGGGAAAAAGAATCGAAGATGTACAGATTAAAAATGTTTATTCAATTTCGACAAGGATTAGGTACAACGATATACTTAATTTTACCAAAAAAGAGAAAAGAGAAAAGAGAAACTCGAGACAAATTAAAAATGGAAAATTAAAAGTCTGAAATAAATTCATATTAATAATTATATAGGAATAGATACATAAATAAACAAGCATTAAACGTGGCTTTGGAATTTTACCGAATGGTCGTCCTGTGAAGCAAATAACAATTTTTTACTTATCTCTGCTCATAATCACCGTAATATCTTTCATCCGTCGCTGTCAAAATGAATGAAATCGTTAACCTTTCCGTGGCACAATGCTGTCCACCAAAAAACAAAAAGACAAAAAAAGAAAAAAAAAGAAGGTAATCGAATCACTTAACCTGAAAAAAAGAATATCGGAAAGGTAGGAAATTTGGAAAAAGGGTATTTTTTCCAGTGGTTATCGTCGATTCGAGACACGGGGGCCTATCGGTTCGTTCGATGCATTCCTTTGAACCCGTTTCAAATATATTCGAGCGATTCCGAGGTCGCATAGGCGGCGGCAACGGTAACCGGTAATCTACGCGTAGCTACTTGCACGAAGAGACGAGAAACGTCGAAACTGGGAATCACTGGCGAACCACCTGAGCGTCAAGCTTAGGTGTATCCCTATTATAAATCCGGCAGATAATGACGACATGTTTATACTCTTCATTTGTATGCTAGGCAAGGAACTGTTCGTGACCGCACACCGAAGCCTGTCTAACTGGCTGACTGCTTGGCTTTGCTGTCCGCAGTGGCGTAGCAACGCTTCTTACTAGTTCCACCATTCAACTGAAATTTATGTATCCTCGCCGGCATGGTGCATTACAGTTATTCTCTTGTAGCCAGACGTGCGCTATAGCCGGCGTATTAGAACTAGATTCCGCTAAGATTCTCGAAAACGGGCCATTTGTATGGACAACGTCTACAGTTTCTTCAAGACGAGATACGAAACTCGGGTTAACCTCAATTAGCAGGGTGTACGTATCTCTGGTTGAAACGTGCCGATCCTTCGGCGCGTAAGATCGGTAATCAAACAGGAGGAGAGAGAGGGAGAGCCGCTTTGAAAAGCATACCTTTTATATTCCCAACAAAGAAACTTGAAGCTCTACCTTCGAGAGTCGTGTATTCCGTTCATGCAGCGAGTGACGAAGCCAAAGCGGAAGAGCGAGCGTTGCTCCGTCGGTAATTAGGATTTATAAATTCCGGAGACCCGCATGTTTGTGGTAGCGGCGATGAAAACGCATTTACGGCGTTCCCGATTTCGCGTCGAGTAAGTAGTTGCGCGTATCTCGAGGGAATATTTCTCTCTCGTTGGTGCGTCTGTGTGCGTCTGTGTGCGTCTGTGTGCGTGTGTGTGCGTGCGTTTTTCTCTCTCTTTTCTCCCCTCTTTTTTCTTCTTTTTTTCCCTCTGCTCGTTTCCTTTTTCTTTTATACCATGGCCATAAAGCACGAGATTCGTGCCTCGGCGTAAAATAGCTTTATTATACAAAATACATGCAAATTATCTTATTTATGGTTATGGCCGCTAATTATATTGCGTGCTTATACACAAAATGTCAACGTGGCCAGAGCCGCAGCGCAGACGTGTAATACGTTTAACTTTTTACGAGGCAGTGCGATGCTTCGTATATACGCAGAGGGCTATACACGTAACGTATATGTTAGAGGCTTAACGATCGCAAAATACCGACAGATACATTCCCTACGTATCGCAATATATGGACATTACCGGGTAGTAGTATTACAGAAAGACATCGAAGTTACACACAAACTGCCGCGAGTACCGAAGAATCGCCAACAATTCGACACTATTGCAACTATGTTGTTATTTGCCGCGCCGTTTCAATATGTAATTCAGAAAAATGCACAATAGAACAACCAAGATTTATATATTACAAATCCTGGAAACAACAGGACTAGTTATAAAACAACGCTCTCCGGTATAACGCGTATATACAACTTTCTGTGGCTGTATTAAACGCCTGTTGTATCGCGTACTTTCTTCTCTTTTGTTTTTTCCATTTCTGAGCCCAGCACTGCGTGTACAGTAATTACACGAATAACTCGAACCTAAAGGTGTCAATTTAATGGCGAAACGAAGTTTAAGGCACACGTTCAATTAAGGTTGCGCAATATTTTTTCCATTGCGAGGATTAAACTGAAAGTTGACAATTATGGAAGTTAATTGATAGTTTAGCGTGGTGTGTTGCAGGTAATTTACGATGCGTTTAATCAAACGTGTGTTTATTAATATGTAGGCAAATGTACGCGAGTTACTATGTAATGGCTGCATGGAAGTTTCGACGAAGGAAAAAATACAAAAGAAAAAGAAAAAAGAAAGGAAAAAAAGCAAGGCTGAGCATAGTCACGTAAACAGACGGCGTTGAACGTGCACGTCTGTTTTAAAATTGTACAAATTACGTTAATTAACATTTTTCTCGCATCGATTTGCATAAAGTAAATGTATGTCAAGCGGTAATAACGCCACAATCATTTCAGTGTAGCGTACGTCGTAATAAAACGTTTATCGCAATGCTGTTTGCATTCTTAGTGTCCACAACATTAACGATTTGCTATTTAACTATAGTGTTGGCAGGTTGTGACGCATGAAAACGACATTCACCATTTACAGACACCAGATGATTCAACGATTAGATAGAAACATCGTTGCATAATTTCACCAAGACGTATTGTTGCCTGTCTCGTATATTATTCTCGATATCCGAACGCATTTGTCAAACGTGACATCGACAGCCATCGTCGTGACCAACTGGCATCTAACGCTTCGAACTAAAAGAAAAGTTTCTACATAACAGAGTGTGCCTGTTGTACTCGACCTTGGTTCCGATCTATCCGCTTATACTCTCAATGACTTCGATGTAATTAATATCTCTGTCACGTTGTAATTACACATTCAGACATATGGGAATGTTTAAGTCAAAAGATTTCCCAATTCAATTGGCGTCGTGCAAGTTACAAATGATCGAGCGTACCGTCTCGAATTTACCTTCGAGAACCAATCAATCTTTTCTTTGATCTTGATAAGCAGCCGACTCTCGGTAAATATAGCCAAGCATTTTCTTTTTTCTTTTTTACCACTGTCAATCCCTCTGTGGACATGTGCTCGATAATTCTACTTATGTACATTTTCCATGAATAATCAACAGCTTAAGTTAAGCTTAATCGAACATCCACTTCCTTATCTTTATCAGTTAACCGCGAAAGAAATATGCGCAAAAATGCTGGTCAGAAGAGGAAATTTCAAAGTTGCGCGATAACAAGTGTGGCGACCCTTCTGTCCACCACCGCTAGAGGGACAAACGACGACACAGGAGACCATTCTCGCTAGCTCCCCCGAGAGGTCCTGTTGGTATATATATACCTTCCAACCTAACTCCTTCAGTCCCCCGCGTCTAAGGCACGGGTCTCCTAGAATGCCTTACTGACGAGTCCACTAGGAGGCCCAGGACGAAACGCAACCTTTCCTTTTCCTACGATCCTCTCTATCATTCCTCCGCCTTCTATCCTTTTTTTTTTTTTTTTTTTTTTTTTTTTTTTTTTTTTTTTTAAGCGTGGGGGAATCCTCATCGGACGCCCCGCCGCCCCGGGGGAGGAGACGGGGGAGTGTCGGACTTGTACCGACTAAACCCCCCACGGCTGCCTCTTCATGCGCACCGGGGGCCCCAGGAAGCTTGGAAGTACTCCTTCTGGGCACACCCGCGCGCCACGCCTTGCGGCCCACCCTCGGCAAGGGGAGGTGGTCTTCCTCCCCTTCCGTCTCTCTTCCGGCGGAAGAAGCGGCAGCGCCTTCTTCGTCTGCGCCTGCCGCCTGACGGCTACCACCCGCTCTCTCACCTCAGGTGAGGGGACACCGCTCGCGCACAGCTCCTTCCCGCGATCGTATACGAAGGCTGCGCAGACCGCCTGCAGCTCCAGCGGGATCAGTCCCGCCAGGGCCATCGCCGCCGCGTACGAAACGGTGCGGTATCCCCTCACGCATCTGATGGCCAGCCGTCTCTCGACTCGACGAAGCAGGTCTCTGCTTCGACGGCTGACCATCAGATCCCCGGACCAGACCGGTGACCCATACAGGGCCATCGACCTGGCCACCCCCGCATATAGGCGCCGGACCGCCACGTTGGGCCCACCCAAATTTGGGAGCAGCCGCCCCAGCGCTGCCGTCGCCCGCTCGACCCGCGGAACCAGCGCCTCGAAATGCGCCTCGAACCTCCAGTGGCTGTCCAGGATGAGGCCAAGGTATTTCATCCTGTGCCCCACCCGGACGTGTGCGTCGCCCACCCGCACCCAGGCCCTGGGTATCTTCCTCCTCCTCGGCCCCAGAAAGCCGAGCGCCTCCGACTTCTGCGGGGCCACGTCTAAACCCAGGCCCCGGATGCGAGAGACGACGCACGCCACTCCCATGTTCGCGAGGCGAACCGTTCTCTCCCAGCCACGCCCGGTGGCCAGCACCAACGTGTCATCCGCGTAGCACGTGATGCTGACCCCGGGGGGGAGAGCCGCCCGAAGGACGACGTCGTAGGCGAGGTCCCACAAAATTGGGCCCAAAACTGAGCCCTGTGGAACCCCACAGCCGACCCTCCTCTCCATCCGCACACCGCCCCGGCCGGTGTACTCGATCCACCTGCCGGCCAGGTAGGCGCCGAGCACCTTTCGCAGGTACGCAGGGACTGCGTGGTACTCGAGCGCCCCCCGAACCGCCGCCCACGGAAGGGAGTTAAACGCGTTCACGATGTCAAGTGACACCGCTAGCGCCACTCCCCCCCGCGAGACGGCCTCCCCCGCAAGAGCCCGAACCCTCCGAATCGCGTCGACGGTCGAGCGACCCCGGCGAAATCCGAATTGCTCCTCGGAGATGCTCGGGCCCTCCGCCGACAGGTGAGAGCCGAGGCGGGACGCCAAAACACTTTCGAACAGCTTTCCCGCCTCGTCCAGCAAGCACAACGGCCGGTACGCGGATGGAGAATCCACCGGTCGTCCCTCCTTCCTGAGCAGGACCATACGCCCTCTCCGCCACTGCTCCGGAAACTCTCCCAGCTCCAGACACCGGTCGAAGAGGCGCCCCAGCCGCGGGCCAAGCACGCAGAGCGCCGCCGCCCATATCTTCCCGGGGATGCCGTTCGGGCCCGGCGCGGTGTTCTTGGCCGCCATCCTCCGGACGGCATCCCCCAGTTCCGCTTCCGTTACCGCCAGGTCCGCGGTCCAGGGCGGACTCGCCGTTTCCTCCGTCAGGGGTGGCGTCCCCTCGGGTGAGGGGAACAGCGCGCTCACCACCTGATCCAGTACCGCGGGATCCAGGCTCTCCGTAACCGGGGGGGCGCAGGGGCGCAGCTTTCCCAGCACGAGCCGGTACGGCCTCCCCCACGGGTCCCGGTCCAGAGAGCCGATCAGCTCCTTCCATGAATTCGCCTTGGCCTCCTTTATGGCCTGGCGGAGGGCTCGTTTCTCCTTGTACGTTTCCTCCACACGAGCGACCCCGTCTTCGTCTCGCGGCCATCTTCGGCGGGCTCGCGTGCACCGGCGCCTCGCCGCTATGCACGCCGCCCGTTTCTCCGCGATCTCGGCGGTCTACCAGTGGGCGCTTCTCCTTTTGGGCGGGCGGGATCGGGGCATGGCGACGTCGCAGATGGACGTCATCACCCCCCGAAACCACTCCGCCCCTTCCTCCGCGCTCACAGGTTTAGTGTAAATCCTAGCCTGGTTGTATAAAGGCATCAGATATGCGACCTGGACCGGACGGTCATACGCAACAAACCTATGCTTCCACTTCCAGTTTGGCCACTACTTCCAGGAGCGGAACCCGGAAAAACCCAGCAGCGCCACTGAGCGTTTCCAGTGGATCCGAGCCCT
This sequence comes from Anthophora plumipes, assembly GCA_951804975.1. NCBI lineage: Eukaryota > Metazoa > Arthropoda > Insecta > Hymenoptera > Apidae > Anthophora > Anthophora plumipes. The sequence continues at coordinate 15,796,757 of OX638123.1, read as the reverse complement.
TTAGTTACGTCCTAACATGTGGGAGCTGGGGATACCCCTTGCTCGCCCACGCTAGTCCGCATCCACGGGGAACCACGGGAAGGCGGGCTCGTTCGATACACGCAAGCATCGCGCTCTGACCCTTAGGGCGATGGAATATCGGGATTGGAGTTAGGAGGGATTGGACGGTCGAGACTCGGTGACACCACCTCCGAGTCTCAGTCTAGTCTAGGTCCTCCTGAACGCCACTAATACGACGGCGAGACATAAACGTCACTATTACGATGACGACACATAGGCAAACCTAGTAGACTTTCGCAGAGGCAGCTCTCAGTTTCGCTCCTATTGGAGGTACTTATGGTTGGACCCACGAGAAAGGGGGCTGCTTGCTTGTAAGTGGCTCTGTGTGTCCCCTAGGCCCGGCTCGAACCGTTATCTAGGCTCTCCAACAAGCCACAAACACTCCTACCCGCGCTCACAGGTGCCGCCCCACGGCTCCCCCAGTCCGCAGCGTGGACAGCGGCCATCAGCATGTCCTCGTCGAGCCGGGTGAGCGCCCATCGCGGTGGCAGAGCACCCCCGCCGCGGCGGGAGCGGACGGAACCCGGCCTCGCGGCGGCGCAGGAGGCGGAGAACACTATGTACCTGTGGTCACTCAGCGTCTCCGCCTCCTCCGCCACCCTCCACCCCGTCACCCGCCGCACGGCCGAGGGCGACGTCCACGTCAGATCGACGATGGACGAGCCCTGCGGCCGCACGCACGTAGCGACGGAGCCCACGTTCAACAGCCTGAGCTCCAGTTCCGCCGCCCAGTCCAGCAGGGTTCCCCCCCTCGCGTCCGTCCTCGGGGATGCCCACGCGGTGGCGTGGGCGTTGAAATCCCCCAGGACCAGCACCGGGCGAGGCAGCAGCCGTCGTATACAGCCACCAACCCCCGCCCAGGTATTCCTCGAACTCACAGAGGGTGCGCGAGGGGGGGATGTAGCATCCCACCACCACGTACTCACCCCACTCGACAGCCAGGTAGCCCCGTCCGCTCTCGAGAAGCGTGGCGGCCGGGGCCCCCGGAATCCCACCCGCGACGATGACCAGCGACCCCGCCGCGTCTCCGAACCAAGAAGGATGGTCCGGGACGGAGTAGGGCTCGGCCGCCACCGCCAACGCAACCTGCCACTCCCGGAGGGCCTGACAGAACAAGTCCTGCGCCCCACGGGAATGGTTCGGGTTGGCCTGAAGGAGTTGCATGGTGAATTTAAGCAACTACCATGGCCTCCCCCAGGCCTCCGTCCCGCTGATCGCTGTCACGTGCGGCCGGTGTCCCAGCCGCTTCCCCATCCTGGGCGCTGGTGGACGCCTGGGGCCCCTTCTTGGCCCCTTTCTTCGCCTGGGTTGGTGGGCAACAGGCCTTACCCCCCAATCTGTGCTCCGCTGGGAGTCCCAGGTCGGAGCACAGTGGACATCTCGGAGTCTTAGATGTACAGCCCCCCGCCATGTGTCCGTCCTCGCCGCAATTGTAGCAGCGGCCGCTTCGGTCGATCTCCGCCGTGCACTTGGCTCTCGCGTGCCCCACCTGCAGGCAGCGGTAACATTGCAGCGGGCGGGCCGTGAGTGCCTCCACTCTGGCACTGGCCCACCCCACTCGCACACGTCCCTTCTTCGCCACGACGCTGGCAGCCTTGAGGGGACAGGACACCCATACGGTGCCCAGCCCGTTGGGGGAACTTCGAATTGGCCCCGTCTTCACCTCCTCAGGGGCGCACGCCCCCGCCGCCGCGACCGCCTCGGCCACCTCTTTCGCGGTGACAGAGTCGTCCAGCCCTAAAATCCAGAGTTCAGCTCTCTTGCAGGGGCGCGCCACCTTGGCCTCCGTTCCCCCGAGTACGTCCCTCAATTTTACGGCCAGCTGGTCCGCCTTGGACGCACTGTCCGGGCCAGGCACCTGCAACAGCAGACCTCCGGTGACTGCCCTCTTGATCACCATCGCGGGTATTCCCATCCCCTCGATGTCGATCTTTGTTTTCGCTGTTACCACCGCCTCCGCGTATGTGACGCCAGCGCCTGGCGGGACCGTCACGGACACCGCTGCCGTCCGGGGCACGCGTCCCAGGCGTGCTCTTGGAGCGGCCGCTGCGGTGGTTCCCATCGTCCTTTTGGCTGGCAGCTGGGCAGGAGGTGGAGCGGCCGCCTGTTTCCTCGTGGCCTTCCGCCCCACGACCTTCGCCCAGCTGCTCTCCTGCTTCGATCCGTCTGTCGCCTCCTCTTCGATTATTACTCCCTTTGGGGGGGGGGGGGGTGCGATCGCCTCCCTTGCAGCTGTGGTGGTTGTTGCCGTCTTCTTCGCCTTTTCGGGGCGAGGCTCGCCCGCCGGCCTGGTGGAGAGGCCCAGCTGAAACCTATTCAGCTTGGCGTCCAGCAGGTCGCCGATTCTCCTGAATAGGGATTCCTCCCAGGCTTCCCTCCACTGCCCTTCGGAGGAGGACTGGGCGGTCCCCCTCTTCTGGGCAGCCACGGCCGTAACTCGCTGCTCCGGCGTCCTCGCCGGTTCCTTTGCCGCTCTGCTACTTGCCGCAGGAGCCGCAGCCTTCGGCGGCTGAGCGCGGGCAGTCGCGGTTGCCCGCCCCGCGGTCAGCGCCTCCAGCTGCGCCTCGAGATCGCAGATCCTCGAGCGCATAGCGAGGTTTTCCTGCTCGAGGGTCTGCGCAGGCCCCGTGGCGGTGGTTCTCTTCGCCAGTTCGGTTACCGCGGCCATGACCGAGACCGCGGCTAGTCGCAGTAGCCGTACATATGGTCCCTTCAGATTTCTGGACTTGGCCGCGACTACCTCCACCTCCCTGAGGTGCTCCAATACCTCGCTTCCGATCTCCGCGGTTGGTCGAGTCCTCATGTTCCGCAGGATTTCCTCCTCCCTTGGCAGTGGCATGGAGCCACGCGACGGCCGAGGGGGGTCCCCGCCGAAATGGAGCTCCTCTACCTGTTCCTCCAGGTCGCGCAGCTCCATCATTTCCCGTGCTGTTGCTGTGCCTACGGATCCCGCGGGATTGCCGGTGGTCTTCGCCTTGTTTCTCTTGCGCTTTTTAGCTGCGTGGCGCGAGACATCGTACGCACTGTCCGAGTCTGATTCGCTGATCACCTCGCAGCAAGGCGCGTCCTCTCTCGTTCCTCCTTGCGTCGCAGGGACGGATGTACCCGCCTCCACCACAGTCACCTCCGTGGCGTGACCCTGATGGTCGTCACGCTCCTCCGCCTCCATCCTTCCATTGTTGCTTGTTTTAGTAGTCATAGTGGCAGTTGATTGTTTCTTCGGGTTCGCCCATCATGGGAGCCCTACCGCGGTAGGGCTACTTCCCCCGGTGAATTTTATCCCTAGTTATGCGTGCCGAAACCCGAGAAGCGAGTTTGTCAGGAGGCCACCCCTATCGACACGTGGAGATTCTACGAAAAGGGTTACGGGATAGGCCCGCGCCATATTGATGCAAGAGGTTTTACGTCACCCCTGTCGAGTGGGCGACGCCGGATCCGATCCGACGCCAAACCCAAACCTCGGGCTAGACGTCGCCGCAGTATTCTATCCCCTGCGGCGCGAGATACGAGGAAACACTGGCCAGGTAATCCTCCATACCTGCGCCCGGTATCCCGGCTTCAACCCTGGCATAGGCTCCGGACAACGCCGGGGAAGCGGTTTTCCCACGTTAACGTAGCCGTTCATGGGACCTCGGCCATATTTTCAGGACTTACGCTTACCCTTTTTACTAGGCCAGAGGTCAGGTACAGACATCACCCAGACGCCCTGGTCGGGGGGTTTACTACTCCCCCCTTGGTCAGTCTACCAGGAATATCCACCGGGCACCGGCCGCAGCCCATTCTCTCACCCCGTTCACTCACGCCGGTTCCGGTTCGCCCGATACTAAACAAAATAGGAAATAAACAAAAAATAAAATAAAGGGAAGAAAGAAAGTCGGCGCGAGTCACCCTCCTTGGTTTTCCCACTCGATCTTTGAGGGTTACCATCACCATCCTCCGATCAGCGGCTTTCGGCGTCTTCGGAGGGGGCCTGCCAGAGGGTCTGGACGGGGGGAGGGTGCGGGAAACTTGTCGGGAACCCCGACGATCGTAACATTGGATCCCCTCACACACATAAACCACATGCATCCCAGTGTCATGCGTTCCGTTCCTCAAACTCGATCCATCTTTTCTCGCACCTCTCCAGCCCTCTCTCCATTCCCTCCCACCGCACCTCCTCTTGCCTACTCCCTCGCTGATCTCCTTCACCAGTTTCCCGCCCGGCCGCATTCACTCACTCACACGTATACAAACACATACAAACACATACATACATTCACACGGCACCTCTCATCTCGTTCGCCTTCTGTCCCGGCCGGAGCCGATCCAGAAGCCCAGGAGCACCACGTGGAGGTGAGATGAGAGGATTTGGTCCGTCCGAGCCCGCCAACTTCGACGAAATCATGCCATCGCGCACTTACCTTACAGCAAGTACGCAATTAAGCACAATATCGTCTCCATCGTAGTGTCGTCAAGGCAGCAATCAGAAATAACGTCAAACAACCGAGAAGTCCCGGACAAACCTCGTACTCCCATAAAAAAAAAATGTGGTAAAGTGTCGCCAAATGACGACAGTGCCTTACCATTTATGTGTGTTTCCATCCTTGTCTAGGGGAGTGCTAAACGTCTCTCCTTTCACACTACACTCCGCCTTCTATCCTCCGTCAACATAACAGCCCACACAAGCATTACCGTAATTTGACGAAAAGGCTCTATTTATTAGACTTTGTTAACAACGGAGAATTTATTATAAGCATACATCGTATGCAATCGCCAATTGCTTCGTTAATCTCCGTTCCTCTCGATCCGCTTTGGTTTTCCAGGTATTTTTCAAGGTGCGTTCTCCTTCGGACGCGCCCTTTACCAAACTTTCCCTCGATAACTTCATCGTCGCACGGTGAAAGGAAGGCACGACAAAGGAAGGATTATCTCGTAGAAGCAACGTGATGCAACGTTTCTTATCTCGCGGCCGATAGTCGCCGATTAGTTATAAAATACGACGAAATAGTTGGTTTACCGGCTTTTCTGATTTTTCATTTCACGGTTTGACACTTTCTGTCACAATCTGCGGGTCGTATCGCGGGACATTTAACACGGGTAAACAGGCGAATAAAGATGAAGCAGATACGAAAATAAATATGACCGAAACCCAAAGTGCATTCCAGGCTCGAATGCAAAATGACGTCCGTATCTAAACGGCGTACGCTGTTATGGAACCAGTATCCACGATCTTCAATGTGCCCGCACCAACTGTAGCCGTGCATTCGAAATCCACGGCATAATACGTCTACCAGCATCGACTCTGACTCTTAAAATACACGAACCAGCAACTTGTTGTTCACTGTTGGATTCGAGCCGAATAGGTTAACCTGACAGCTCTCTTTCAAAATTTACAACATATCGTAGACCAACCGCACAGCCGCCAACGATTGCCGGGTAGAAATGCTAAGCTCTGCGAAGCTACTCCCTTTAATCTTGCACGATCTTATTTTCGTTATGCGCCAATCCGTGAAACAATAATTTACACCTCCACGACAGCCAAGAGCTTATTATTTTTCCGCGAGATTAGAATTTTCTTTTCACGACGACGGTGTCAGAATCTCTAATGCTGTTGCAACAGACATCTTTGCGGATAATTCGAGTAACGATAATATCAGCTGGGCAAATAAATCATCCACCTATCTGTTTCTACGTGTAATTATCCCGACGGAATATGCGAATACGTAATTTTTATTATTACGGTTAGGCCTGTAGGCGTGTAAATTGGATTACCCTCTGGCTGTTTATTCGATTAATTACAGAGGAAATTCTATCTTTGAAAAATATTCGTGGAAAACCCACTGTTAAACGTTTAAACGATAAACCTAATTGCAAAATTTCCATGTCCTGCTCGTATTTATTATCCGTGCTGTAAATACGCGGAGACACAATAAAATATTAACTAGTCGAAGCGAGTGTAGCCCACCTTGGTCGTTACATTTCGAATAATTCCATTTCAACAGATTCTACTTCACCTGATTTACGACGAGACCTAAAAGCTTTGTCATTTTCACAAACGTGAACCTATGTTTACGTGTTGCATTTAAACGTTTATTAACTGTTATGTGCGAGGTACGTCGATGCGATAAATTTTCAAAGTTTCTTCTATTTCTTTATTTTCCGAAAAGAAAAGAGAAAGGAAAAGCAGAATTGATTTGAAAAAGAATAATTACCGCTCGTTCAGGTAACAATTGCTCGCATCGAAAAATGTTTGACGATTCGTTCAAGTTAGCAAGTGACAAAGGGTAGATTCGGAATGGACGAGGACGCGTAGGCAACGAGGATTAATTGAATAAACACAGAATCGTAACGAGAATTTCGCGAGATCAAAGAGACAAAGGTTCCGAGATTTCTAGCGGATAAGACGCCTCTGGCGTCGGTGCACCGTTGGCAATAATCGGGTGTATGGTACGGATCGCAATCCCGAAAGAGGTTGACAATAGAGTTAATTAAAGATCTCAATAGCAAACGGTTGCCCAAGGGTGATTAGGCATACTGCGCGGTGACAGAAACAGGGGGAGAGAAAGGGGGTGACCGCCGGTGGCTATTGTACCCCCGCGGAGCAATGAGTTGCTGAGTGAAGACGACAGGGTCGTGGACAGAGGACAGGAACGAGGCTAAGAAAAGACTGGGACGGAGGAATAGGAAGAGGACAAAGAGGCGGGGAAAGAGCAGGATGAGATCGAGTCTGAGAAAAGGAGGAGGCTCGAGAATAAGAGGGATGGAGAAGGAGCAAACCAACAACACAATGCAGGTGACAGGTTGCGCACCCCACAAACCCTGTCCTGTCTCTTTTGTTCCTGGCGTTTCGTTGGCTTTCCTCCTCCACCTCCTCCTCTCTCGGGCTGTGGATGGCAAGACAACCGTGGTCACTACGACGTCTCGGCCTCGTGTCATGCTGAAATTGCTCAAATGGAAACGAGTGTGTCATTCTCACTACGTCCGCCTGTCACTCGCCACCGCGGCTGCGACTCGCTGTCTCTCTTTCTCCGCTTTCCTCGCGCTCTATTCATTCCTATCTGTCTCCTGCTCTTTTACTCGCCTCAGTTTCACCAGTCATGGATATCACGGCTGTCTGTCGCCAACGCTGACGTCTATGATTTAGGAGTTTAACGAGCGACACTGCGCTCCCCCCTGCCCTGCCTATGTTTCACTTTTTAATCACGCTGAATATTGATTTGGAATTTTATCGCCTTATCTGTTCCTGTTATCGTCGAGTCTTTACGCGATACCGTACACCCCTGTGCTCGAAAGTCTTAGGACACCAGAGCTTAATAAATACACGTGTAGCAATATCACGATGCGGGTTAGGTAGAATCGAAGGAAAATTAAAGGAGACAGCAGACAGACAGCGGTGTTCGAAAGCTAGGATCGTTGGCAAGCGGAGAGAGGGAAGATGGTCATAGGGGAAAAAAGTGAAAACGCACGGTCTAAATTATTGTCCCGTTGCGATGAAAGATAGGAAGGCGCGGCGTGGACGAAGGTCCAGAGATAAGTATCGCGCATCGCGTCGCGTCTCATTCAAGCCGGCGAACAGCGTTCGTTGTCAACGTGGTAGGTAGCATGTTAGGTGACGATATACACGCGTTCCGTTAGTCAGCCAGGTAGAGACAAATGGACGTCCTGATTCGTGACTACCGTTCCTGTACGCTGGCTTATAACTGTGAGTAGCCGCCTGACTATGCCAGCCATAGCTTCCAGACGCTACGAAATTTACTCGAAATGAATTACGAGGAGACCTAACCTAACCTAACCAACTTAAACCGTCACCCACCGATTTCGATCAAACTTCTTCATCTTCGTTGAAACATATCTACATACTTACTTTCTCCACAATCGGTTGATTTTTTTTAAACAGTCCATATGTATTCTGCACGTGAGATAGATACAGCGATTATGATATCTTCCAGGAATATCATAAATCATATTGACGTATCGAGAACAACCGGTTTTCGAAGCTTTCTTTTTCAAAGGTCGCGATGCAAAACGATATCTTTCAATTATTCCTTCAACTCTCCCGTCGTAATTGGAACGAAATGAGAGAAATGACGAGCAACGTCATTTCTGAACCTAATCCCCGCGAATTACGCGTAATCTCGGAAATGTAGTGGAAAAACGAAAAAGAAAAGTTGTATCCATCGAGAAGAGGGACAAGGCTGTATTAAAGCGTGTACATATTTCTGTTCTGTTCGACACGATGGTGTGAAATTTCGTTTCACTCTTGAGCGAGGAACAGCGAAAAAAGGAGGCAGGGGTGGCGCGGCCGTGTTTTGTAGAAAAACATTTCGAACAAAACTCGCCTACATTTCCCGCGGCTTCGGCGAACTGTTCGGTAGCTGATAAATCACGGCTGTCATACGCCAGGTGTCGTACATCAGAACGAAAACGCGTTCTACGTCGCTGGCAACGTCATGTCTACTACACGAATCCGCTTTTACGCACATCCCAACGACAAATACAAATTACACGGGATCTCACGAGGCAGCCGTGTTTTACGCCTTGGCAGATGCGCGCGATTCTCGGGATTCGCGATGGAATAAAACCGATCCCTTCTGCCTCCTTTTTCCTCGAATCACCTTCGAACGGCGCACACCTGATATTCACCAGTGATGCGTGTACTTAGCCCGTTCGATATTCCCATTTATTCCGCTTATTACGCTTGCAGAACTTCGAGTCCGTCTTAGTCGTCAATTTACGAACTGGCCTGATAGCTAAGAAAATCAACGATTCTGAAAGGGTTTCGTATCCTCGGGTTTCGTATGTTCGAGACCGATTACGAACTATATCCTCGATAACCCATCGCTATCTGTACTTGCACGTAGTAGGTGTCGGTAGCGCACCGGTTACCTAACCAGTTTCTTTCTGACCGCGTATGCATGGATACTCGTTTAAAGCGTCCCCAGCTTACGCCTGTGTGTGCGAGCATGCGTCTGTCTTTTTACGAGGCCACGTATGCAAGGTCGTCGATGCATGTATTACACTCAGTTCGGTTTGGTGCATGTATGTATGTATCCTTCGGCGTGTTCTTGAAAACGATGCCAGCGCAAGGTTTATGCACCGATCCCTCGGTTCGTTTCCCTCTGTCCGACCACGGTTGTGCGCGCTCGTGTGAAGCTTACGACTCTTGTATGGTTCGTTTCTCCTCATCAAAGAAGGACGTTGTGCCAACGCGGCGAGCAACACCCGTACAACTCGGAGTATAAACAAAATTTACCCATGGACGACACACGTGCGTTTGTCATATTTCAAAACTCGTCGCGTCGCCGGTAATTTCAACGTTGCATCGTGTGTCAAGGTGCCGACTTTGAAGGCAACTTATGGAAGAACTCGCGTGAAAAGCTTTCTCGACCCTTATGTCAATAACCGCAACAATTCTCGGCGTTGTTAGGGATGTCTGGGAGGGAAACTGGGAGGGGAACTGGGAGAGAAAGACCAGACACAGGTGACGACGAACGTTTCATTGCCAATGAAACGTCGATTAATTAGCATAAGCGTCCCGCCGTATCTTCCCTCCGAGCAGGGTGAAACAGTTAGGATAGGCTGTCACGATAACTTTTTATGTTCGAATGGATTCCCTGGTGTGCGGAGAGTCGACATATTGGTCGAGAGTGCGGGAGTCGACGTCTAGCGTCGAATGAGAGACAAGCGTCGTGTTGAAAGCAGACGGGCAAGTGACGAGATGTCGGGAATTCTCCTACCGAAGGAGACAACATGTCATCTCCGATTACACACAGCTCTTCCAAAATTCTGACCGAACCCGAGGAAGACGTTACTTTACCACTTTCTCCCCACTTCAACTGGAACGATATTACCGCTTTGTAAAATATTTCTATTTCTTCACGATGGCTAAGAAAGATAGAGAATCGAAAGTCTTTTCCTTCAGTTAGGACGATTAGGACGATTAAGTTATTAGAAGAAAAAAAGGTTAGGAAAAACAAAAAAAATATCAAACGAACGTTTGGATTAACAAATCGAAGAAGACTCGCGATTAAACGATCGTCGGAATGATCCTTTGAGAAAGAAACGTTGCTAATCTCGATGATGATTGTCGTGCTAATAATTATGACACTGAATCCGTCGAGTGATTCGTGATCGATGTGGCAAGTAATTTAACGGTCGCGTTCGCATCGAAATCAATGCCTCTCGGTATACCGGGTTGTCGAGCAGGAACGTATCATTAGGGTCCCCTATTTTAATAACACGATTTGCGAGCACAGCGTCCGCTCCTTCGGCCGTTGTCATTACGCGGTGGCTGTTGGAACCATTTCGTCCGAAATAATTAACGGGGCTGGGTCTTGTCCCAGAAGAGAGGGAGAGGGAGAGGGAGAGACTCGGGATGTAACAGTAATGGCAGGGTGTTCTCTCTGATAGTACCGGCAAGGACGTAGCGTAGAACGAATTCGTGCAGACGAGCAGAAAATTAGTCATAGATGAGCGACGTAGCGTCGTCGAAGAAGCCCTAAAGCCATCCGGCATTGTTAACCTCCTTAACGATTCCAGGCGCCAGATAAATAGAGGGAGCCGAGGGCCGATTTTTTCCAAATAAAATTATCCCTAATTTTCTATACCCATATCCACCTCGTCTCGTCCCTCAGCCTCCCTTAGCTTGATTTATCGAAACCATCATCCTTCTCGAAATGGTCCATGCTGGCCCATTCCCAGCTAGAAAACGATCTTTACCTGTAAACCTGTGAGATCTGAAGTTGAGAGGGATGACTCAGGTTTGACAAGGATAATTCCCTTATATGATTCCTTTGACATCGATTTGTAAGAAAAGAAGAGAGAGAGAGAGAGAGAGAGAGAGAGAGAAATGACACGTATATTAATGCCGCGAGGGTGAGTTTTACCGATGAAACAAACGTACGAGGAATAAATTTGCATACCGCAGCCGGATGTTGTAGGTAGGTTGTAACGTTACCCTTTTCTCCATGCACGTTTTTATCCATGGCATTTTCGAGAAAATCTGTACGCGGATCTGACCGTGGACATAAAAATGCAGGTCGTGCACGCCTGCGCGTTCGCTCGGTGACCCGACATAGGTGTTTTATGGTCGACAGGTTTGTGTGTTCCGAGTAGGCATTATTTTTCCTTCTAAACTCCGTTATACCTGGAACAATGGAGAGATTAAAACATAAAATATGATCCCCGGGGTATAGTTTAGAGTGGGGATCGGAGGTTGCCGGCGTACACTGCCTATAATAAATTTCGTATACCTGAGGTTCCCTTTCGTACGACACCTCCTCTCTTGTCAGGTGGCTCGCACAGTGGCAGTTGGTTCGGTTGGTTCGGTTAATTCGTCGATTCGATAGCGCCTACGGTTGTGTATATGTATTTAATATGTATGTATTTAACCTCACGTCTGACGAAAAATTCCGTCGCGAACGACTTGCTCGAGCAAATTCATTCGAACGATCGACGTTATTACGAGGCATGAAAAATTTCTTTGATAAATGGACGGGTGGTATCGACTCGCTCCGGGCTTGCAACAATAACGAATTTATATCAGAATAAACGTGTCAGGAAGAAAATATGCTATTACACGCGCGAACCAGGTATACCGTTTGATCGTGCACCAGCTACGATTTACTTGGTACAATTATGTATGCCGGTCTAACTATTATTACACAAATTAATATGATTTACATAAGCGTCCAAGCCTTTGAGAGCATGCTGAATATATGATTTATAGCCCCTCACTTCACTTCACCTCATTCATATTTATAAGCGTATAAACAATCGTTTCTGCTTCAAGCAATTAAGACTTATGGAGATTTATAGTACATCGAAATTAGCATTAATGCTTCGATAATTATCCGTGGAAATGCGCAAGATATCCCAAGTATTAACAAAAAAGATGTAGGTTTTCATAGGATAGGTGGGGATGGGGAGGGTGAGAGCACCGAGGATGATTGATATTTTCTTTTTCTGCGTTACGTCAGATCGTAATGCCGTAATTAGCAATCGTTTATTTTCCTACTTAACAGGAGAAAAATTATGATTCACCTTCGCCAGTGTTTCTTCTTAAGCAGAACGCGAGTTGTTGTACATTTTCAACAACTCGCTTAATCGATAAGTCGCTATTATAGATTGACACTGATAAAGCTATTACACACATATCGATCACACACGTACGCGCGCCGAGTGGGTGAAGTACAATTGACAAAGTGTCACCTCGTCTGTCGTCTCAATTAAGTCATTATTTGAACCGATTAAACGTTACACTTATCATCCGATCCCACTTTACGCGTCTGCTCTTTAAACTCTTTTTTTCCCTTTTTTCTTCGATTGCAACGAGACGCTTGAAAATCAAAGATCGTTCCAAAAACGGGAATCGAAATTTGTTAAAACGAGAAGGCAGATGGATAATCTGTTAAATTCCCGTAAATACAACGAGATAAGAGGTTAAGCTAACCAGGAGCAAAGAGGTATCGAAAAGAAGAAGAAAAAAGAAAGAAAGTGGCTGTTCCGGCGGAGGAAAGCATCCTATTACGCGATTCGCTTTTTCCATAAAAGCGAATGTCTTTTGGCTAGCGGTGAAGATAGTTGGCAATGGCGGTTGGTCCGTGTTGCGGACCGAGGACGCTCTTGTATTTGTCGAATACGGAGTCACGTACCGAATACATTATCGGCTGGAGTACAGTCTATGCATGTGAAGGTTGAAAAGTAGGCAGGCAGTCAGGCAGTCAGGCAGGCAGGCAGTCAGGCAGGCAGGCAGGCAGGCGGGCGGGCAGGCAGGCAGGCAGGCAGGCAGGCAGGTAAGCGGAAGGGCAGGCAGGCGGGCAGGCGGGCAAGCTGAGTGCAAGCTAGTTGGCGGACAAACGGACAGACGGACGGACCGACGAACGAACGAACGAACGAACGAACGAACGAACGGACGGACGGGTGGGTGACTATATTGATTGTGTAGCTGGCTGACAGCGACAGTGACATATGTCACCGAGGCTTCTCGTTATCGCTGATTTAAACATGAGGCAACGAGGCCCTTGCCGAGTTGTCTACGCTGCACCAGCTTCGTATTTCTACCTACGTCTCCATCCCTCTCTCCCCCCGCCGAGCAGCCCGCCCATGCCTTGTTATTATTATTGCCGCACATATTTTTTCTCTCTCGTCTCTTCCTTTCCCCTCAGCCAATGTGTTGACTGTCACACTGTCGGAAACCCGACGACGCGACCTGTTTGATCATCGCGCCGATGAAACGCGACGTCAGAAATAATTACGAGCTGATCGCGCGCAGCCGTGTTATTGTTGCTTGAACGTTCGTTGCTGTTAGTATCGTTCGCGTTGCGTATGATATTCCATCGAGTGATCTTGTCCCTCCCCGTGTGGCCCCGTTACAGGTATCTCTTCATATCGTTGCCGTCTCCGAAAATTCCGGTACCGGTGTCTCGAGGAAGAACCCTCCCCCGCGAGCGGAACGTGGAGTGGACGTGGCGTAAGGAACAAGGGGGTACGAAATAAGGAGGGTGAGAAAGAAGACTGCTATGATTTATTACGGGGCCGCAAATTCTGTTTCTCCTCCGTACACGCCAATTGCGTTTGCGTTCATCCATCTTTTTCCCTTTCACGGCTCACCGAGCAACTTTTCCTCACGTTTCCCCGCCCCTCGGCCAGCCTTTTTATTCCACACCATCTCTCAAAGTGACTGACTGCCTCCTTTATTATCCGCTTGTCAGCATTTTTGCACTTTTAGCCAGTGTTCTAGTATCTATTGTCCCGAAACGAATTCGTACGGTCACAATACGTCACGAGGAACGATTATCCCGCATTACCAACTTATTGTTGAATCCCCGTTTCAACGTGGCGGCGATGTTTGGCAATCTATTCAGGTTTATTCGAGCTCGATATCTAACTCGAATCGAGTGCGCGTAAGTCGACAAATCTAAAACAGCTGCCATTTCTAGGTAAATACACTTCAATGCCGAGTCACGTTTCATTTTCCATGCGAAAATTTACACGATTCCTTGTGTAGAAACTTGATATACATAGAACCTTTCTCTCTCTCTCTCTCGCTCTCTTCGTTATTATCTCTACTCGGTGATCTATTAGCATATTTTGACGTTACTCCTTCTAAGCCGATGAATTATTGCCATAATTACTTTGTTTACAGCTTACTGTCGTTTGTTCGGAAATTTTAGAATGCAGTCTGTAAAAAGTTTTACAGAAGGGGCCTAGCAGCTATGGTTTTCCCTTGATCCCTGTTATGACAGGGGATGAGTACATAACCATTGTCCTAATCCGGGGCTGACAATGCCCCTCGAAACCGTATTATTCGGGTGCAATAAATAGGACGGGCCATTCTCGGTTCACAGAGAGGCGTTCCTTGCCACCTATTCTTTGCAAATTTTCCAAATAACAAAATAACGTTCAATCCGCGCAATAGTATAACTGCAGAAATTCTTGCGTTATTTATAATCCGTTAGCTATTGTGTGCCTCTTAAAACATTCGTAGAATCTAGGTTTTTTTCCCAGTGAAAACAAATCCCCCGTGTTCGTTGAATTCCATTTAGAAAGATACAACATATTTTAGCATTTGATAGCTTCGCAGATAACAAATTACCAATTGAAATTGCGCAATCGTATAATTTATACCAGCAAACTTTTTTGCTCCGAACATTTTTCTACGATAATATCCCGGTGCAATTCTTTCTGCTCGTTTATCGAGAAAAGAGTGAAACGGTTCTACATAGTATTATTTATTCCATCAATTAGAATGATATTTCAATTGCTCGGCAGCGCGCGCTTAGAATTGCGTTCTACGCGATAAACGTTATTTATGTCAGTACGTCCATCGATAACACGTCAAAGCTGAATCTTTATCCATCTGGTAACTGTCGTTCTGAAATCTCCAAAACCCAGGCTGAAGGGGCGGCGAAGATGAAAGAGAACTATATTAGCCGTAAACTCATCCGTCAGCGTCAAAACGTCAAAGACTTGCCATTGGGGTATTAACGGCGCCATAACTTCCCAGAAACGGAACAGAGGAAGGAGTGGGGAGGGGAGAGAAACAGAAGAGAGAGATACAGGAAGACAAAGATAGATATTCGATGGAAGTAAAACTCCCAGAGACCTTTATTTCTTCTGGGAAATATTACACGATAGAAAGATTTAATATTGCATTGTCTCCGAATGTTTTGCTTGAAAATGAAAATTCAACGAGGAGAGACAATCACTTTTCTACAAGGATTTCACCGTCACGCGCCATTATCGGGCCAGAATCTTTTTTATTCCGTATGATTTTTAGCTTTGAAATTGCGCGAATCGCAATTAAACGGAGGCGTTTAATATTTTCAACAACAACAACAACAACAACAATAATAGTTGATGATTATCATTGGCATAACCTTTTTCAAAGATGAACTACAGGTGCCGTTTTCTACTCCGTATGGAGTTTCCAACGTGCGTTGAAAACGAAATCGTACAGCATGTCGCAGCAATTGACCGTATAATTTACGAAACTCGAAGAACAGGATGAATTTCGATTTAAACGACAACTAACATAGTTGTATGAATTTCTCAGATACTATTCGGTTGCATTCCAATGCAAAGTGTTTCTCGAGCTAATTATTGGTTACCGCGGGTATGCGCTTTATGTAGCCGGCGTGTGGATATTGTCATAATTCGTTGTAATTACCTTGTAACATAACTACTTCATCGATTGCTTTATCTTAGTTAAAGTCGTACCCGAGTCGAAACAGGCACAGCGCTCCTAACCGCGCGGAACGTTTGAATTTCAACGCAGCTGGTATCGAAGTTTTTTTTAATGGCCACATTTGGCGGCTGCACCAGTCACGATGCGTAGCTTTTAATGCAGAAACGTTCCCGAGCGCATGCTTGCTCCGATACTTTTCGCAATCGTTACGAAAGTAGTTTCTAAGAGAGGTGAAAACGGTATTTTTTCTCGTCGATCAACATAGGTATATCGATTATTACGATAAGCCGCAACAAGCAGCCTAGCCAAAGTGGAAATCAAAATGCATCGTGCTGCATTCGAAAGGTTATTTATAGCTAACGCTATTATCGAAAACGCAGGCATGTTAGTTGAAGAGTAATGTCAGTTTGGTCGCGGGTATTTGTTCGATAAATCCAGAGAGGGAGAGAGGGAGGGAGAGAGAGAGAACTCCTTGGAGAATACACGTTCCATTACGGGTTAATTGGTGTTATCTTAGCGCGGAAGTCGGAGACGAAATCGGTAGCTCGGATCGTTTAGTATCCGGTGAGTCAGTGCGCGACAAAGTCGAGGTGCGGTCGGGACGATAATTAAAACACTTTTACAAAACTGTAGGCAAACAGCGCTTAAGTGGCTGTCATTCGTTACCCTGTGGGCTGTGGCAAGTCGGTAAGTCGCTGAGCGAGCAATCAATCACCCGACATTCCCTTCCCCACCGACCCATTACATTTCTATTTTGAAAGCTGCTTATTAAGCGGGGCCGGTTGGAGAGACAGACAGGTTTCACGGTATAAAATATCGGGTTGCAGTGGTGGCAGGGACGGTTCCGTGTCGAGGTAGCTATGGTTGGCAAACGGGTTGGGGTGCGGAGAGCAAGGGGACGACAGGAGGGCAGAGCGGGGAGGAGCGGAGCAGAGCGGAGAGGAGAGCGACGGGGCATGGGGCGGGAGGGGAGGAGGGCGAGTGGGGACGGGAGAGATAGAGAGAGCGAGAGAGGGGCGGAGGGGGATGGACGGCTGTAAAAGCGGTGAAATATCAAAGCCGGGATGGGAGCTGTCATCGTCGGGCCAACATCATGGGTGGCGTGTTGAATTAGAATGCCTTCCCACACCCCACACAGGGCCAAACCCCACCGCAATTCTCCCACCATAATCCTCCTGTGCCGGGAATGGTGGGGATGACAGGAGAGGACAGGTTATACACCCTGACTCGGTAGGAGAAGGAGGGGAAGAGAACGTGTCGTGTCGCCAGGTGGCGTTGCGGTCGCATTCCACTTCGTGCTCCGAACAGCTCCGTCGAGAGCTGCCACTATTTTCCTGGATTTCACTTGGTGTACGTCGTTTGCGTTTAATCGTATCGCACTGAGAGAAGAAGGATCGATCGACCGACGCGTAGACCGAGATTGTGCCCCGGAGTATTCAAAACGTATCAGTTTTTGTTTTTCTTCTCTTGTGATTTGTGCAAATACATCAGGAGTTTTGTGCAGTGATCGACTTAACAAAAGCAAAACCAAATGGTTGTCCTCGAGGAAGGCGGTATGCTGACTACTGGACACAATCAATATCTACAACCGGATTATCTTTCTCCGCTTCCAACTACGGTCAGTATCCGCCCCGGAAACGTATATACATTTCCCTTGGAAAATTTCCTCTTCGACTTTCTTCCCATTTGGAAAACTTGGGCAAATTAATTTTTTGCTTTCTCTTTGCATTTTTCCATTTCTTCCATTTTTTCCATTTGACCATTCTTCTCTCTGTCGGGTGTAGCAAACGCGACGTAAAAATGACAAAAAATAGCGTTGAGATGATCGTGTACGGGCATGTACCGCGTTCGGTTCATCCGACGGGACGCGACGTCCGACGGGTTGCTGTACACCCACCTCGTTTGCGAATGTTTGCCGTGTGTTCGATGAAATATTTTCCCATCTTCGATGGAAAAGAGCCTTTTTCCCCCCCATCTTCGACGTCTTCGTAACGAGTTTCTCTGGTTTATTTTACAGTTGGATGCGAAGAAGAGTCCATTAGCTTTGTTGGCACAAACATGCAGTCAAATCGGTGCCGATTCACCAACGAAACCTTTGATTTCCCCGCTGGATAAGACACCGAAAGGCATGAACACCGGTACAAATGCAAAGTCTCCTCCAGCTGCGAAATTGGAACGGAGCACCCGCAGCAGCCCGTCGGACGGGAAATCGTTGGCCTTCAAACCATACGAAACCAACGTCGTCTCGAAGAAATCTACCGACGAAGGTAGACCAGCGTCCAAAGCGAGTGTTCACAGTGTCAGTGGTCAAGATAACGTGAGTGTGAGTGATCAGGTGGAGAAAAAATCGTCGGGAAATCGTACGCCCGTCGGACGAAAGTCGGCGTCCCCAGCGAACCAGGCATCGGCGAGCGCAGCGGCGGCGAGCGTTACTCCGTCCGCCGATCGAAAGACGCCGGCGGATCGGGAGAAGGCCGACGGATCGCCACGCAACAACAACGGGACCAGCCCGATCATACGATCCGGAATGGAGATTCTCTCTGGCAGCCACGGCAAAGATTCGAGCCTGGGTGCTTACAAACCTAGTCTTCCGGGCTTCACCGGAAATCCACTCTGCTGTCCACCGGGCTTGACCGAAAATCCAGCGTTCAGACCACCGTTCGCCGGAGCCTCACCTTTCTCTCATCATCACGCTGCCGCGGCGGCTCTCTTGGGTTACCCGTCGAGCACTCCGACGGGTGGGAACCCGTACCTGAGCTACGCTCGCGTCAAGACTCCAGCCGGCGGAGAGGCGTTGGTTCCGGTTTGCAAAGATCCGTATTGCACCGGGTGCCAGTACAGTATGCACAGCGCGCAATTAATGATGGGCACCGGAACATGTCCCAGTGGATGCACCCAATGTGATCATCAGAAGTACGGTTTAGCGATGGCGTTGTCGTCGTTCGGCCCTATGGCTCCTCCGTCGCTCTCGTATCCGTCTACGTTAACCGGCGGCAGACCGTACGTTTGCAATTGGATTGCTGGCGATTCCTACTGCGGAAAACGATTCACCACGTCCGAAGAGCTTCTCCAGCATCTTCGTAGCCACACCAGTTTAACCGGCGGCGATCACGCGTCGTCTTCGTCCGCTCTGCTCACCAATCCGCATCCGCATCCGCTGCTTTCGCCGTCGGCGGCGTTGCACCGTGCGAGCGGCGGCTCCTATCCGACGCCATCTCTGAGCCCGCTCAGCGCCAGATATCATCCGTATGGGAAGCCACCGACGGGACCTCTTCCAGCGTCGTTGGCCGCCTCACCTTACAGCGCGTTCAACGCATTGGGACCCTATTATTCTCCGTATGCGATCTACGGTCAGCGAATCGGTGCCGCTGTCCATCCTTAAATTGGATTTTTACGGTGCAAACATTTTCAGTGTACAGTATAGAATAGTGTAACATAGAGGATTATCGAAACCGAAAGACTTGGGTGAACTGTTGTGTAAATAATTCAACGTGTATCATATAAATTTATTTAAAAGGATACATATATATGTGTATATAGATATAAATATATATATATATATATATATGCACGTGTTTGTACATGTATACATGTACATGCATGTAGTATGTATATACGTATGCGTGTACGCGTATACACGCACGTGTGTGTGTGTGTGCATAACTTCAAGATTACGATTAAAATTTATAAAGATATCTCGAACAGTTTGACGTTTCATCGCGAGATCATTTTTTGCGGAAAATCCTATATTATCGCATCTCTGAATGTTTTTGATCGTTATGTAGGAAAGGACATGTACACACCGCGAATAAATCTATCAGAAAAAATCCTTAAGCCGGTAGGAAATGTTTTTTATACAGCACGCTATAGGGCGTTTATTGTATTTTGATATTTGTGAAAAATCGCTGGACAGACTGTGGATAGATTGTAGAAGAAAACTACTCGTTGACGATGAAAATTTTTCTGTGCTGTTTTAACTTCCGTATATTTCAACAGAGGACGTTGTTACAATATTTCGCACGTTTCTTGACTGTGTTCTCAAAGTGATGCAATTTTCATTCTGCGGAAACAATGGGTACGTGCTGACGATGACAATTGTACGATACTGCAACGATATCCATTAATCGCGCCTTCCTCCTATGGGTAAACGCGCGAGTCTTCAGACGGTCGTGCATGTTCCACGTCCACGATGTAACTGTGATATTACGCTACTTTACTTCTTTTACCCCCCCCCCCCCTTCTTTCTTTTTTTATTTTAAATAATCAGAAGTAACATTAACGGTGGTATCCGAGCTGTATATCTACGATCAAGTGAAACGGTCTAAGTTATTCGTATTTGTTTGCATAAGAGAGAAAGGTTGTAACGGTGGTTAAATTGGAAGCGAGAAGTGCGCGTATTTTCAAATGCAGAGAATTTTCTAACGATCTTTTAATTTATTTGAAGAACGAAAAAGAAAAAAAAAATACAAAATACATTGGATTACCATTGTCTATTATGTAAAGTATTCCAATCGAAGAAATGTAATGTACCATAGACATTATTTGCACTGTAAATATTTCTTGTAAATATCGTTGAGTTTCCATACCGCTTTAATAAAAACAATGTTTGTGGAATCATTAAATTTGCCTCCTCATTTATCGCAATACCATTTCACGAGTTCGCAAAGCTTTCGTTTTGACATGTAGAAAAGGTAAGTTTGGGAGGTGTGTAGCGTTTTGGGCACCAAAATTACCTTTTGTAGGCAATAACGCGGTAGAGAGTTGGACGTGACAGAAGGGAGAGGGGCGACGAACGAGGAACGGAAGAGGCAGCCAACCAAGGGGATGGATATCTGCGCTTCTGATTCGTCCCATCCAGGGTGTTCGCGGGTGTTGGTGTGCGTGCACGAACGGCGAGTCTCAATCCCCGGGGCAGCCAGGAGAGTAAATTTATTTCTTTCATTACGGACGGAGCAGGTCGCGAGTTCTCGGATATCAGCGCTGCAAGGCGGGGCGCATAAATCTGCAGCCTAGTGTCGGAAAGAGGAAAAGGAGGCGGAGGTTGGGGCAGGGGTAGGGTAGGGTAGCCGTGGAAAACGCGAAGAGGAGCGAGTGGGAGAGACGGAGTGGGTGGTTGAAGGTTTTTAGTCCCATACAGAGGGGGAAGGCTTGCTCTACCCTCTGCGAACGTCGTTTCCATCGCCAGGGTGCCACGACAGGCGGTAGCATGCTCAGCTGGCTCAGCTGGCTCAGCAAAGTGAAATATTCGGTGATTTTAACCGTCGAGATGAATAGTCTCCTCGCATTTCGTCTTCCCGCTTCGTTTCATGGATTGGAATTCATGTTATTTCGGTACCATTATGTACATCGCTGAATCTCAATTAGCGATTTGTCCGTTTTACCTACAGAGTTTACGCGTATACGGATGGAGATCCGATTGACCTAACTCCGCGTGACCGAATCTATCAAGAAATATGGGGCTTATCGGGGCTAATTAATATCGGAGCGGCAACTTTGCCGACGGTAACCTGTCGATGTATTCCCGACGCTAACTACCACGCAACGCGTTACGTGCCTTTTCAACTTTAATTCTGGCCTTTAATTCTTAGTTGTAGAAGGAAATTTTCGCTCCTGCTATTTCCGTTAGGTTCATTGAAAACAGAGTCAAGGTTAATTCGCTTTCTTTCTTTTAAAATACTTATTCGATCATTAAGTCACTTTCGTTTGACCTTTTCCATGCAAACCTGCAGCGTCAATTACCATAACGTTGCAGTGCGTGATGCATTATTTCTCGAGGGTTATTTTTTTTTTTGTTTTTTTTGTTTTTAACACAAGGGCAGATCTCCTCGAGTCGTTAGTTTAAAAGCCGCGAATTTTAATTAAAAATTGTCAGCAAACTGCGAAACATTTCTCCCCGTAATCTCTAGGAAAAAGAAGGAAAGAGAGAAAGAGAGAAAGAGGTGGTGTCATCGGTTAAATCTTTTTGTCGTCGGAAACACGTCCTAGAACGACGTCTATCAGCCATCCTGGCCAGTCTTACGAGTCAGAGCAGACAATTTAGCACATCAATAACAGGCCGCAGATAAAAGCAGCCCATACATCCTGGCTGACGTATCGTTTGTAATAAAACACAAAGGGGGTCTAGCCGCCAGCGGCATCTGTGTACCGCGTTGTGCAGCCGTTCGTTCATTCTTGCTGTTATTAACAGGCCGTACATCGTGGATGTTTTCTACCTACCATCTCCCGCCAAGTCATACATCACCGTTGAATGCGCGACAGCAAAGAGCAACTATAATTCATCTATAAGCTACAGCCGATCCCCCTCGGCAGAAATTGTGGAAGACGAAATCGATAGGTCAAACGTCACCGAAGGTTTTACGATGTTCGCGCTTCTGCGCCGCATAAAATTGAATTTTCGGATAACACAACAATCAAGAAACTGATATATCGCTACGCCGTCCAATTTCTTTCTCTAACGATAAGAAGAAAAGGAAACGGGGAGAGGATTATTAATTTTCATAATTAACCCTGTTGGAAATGTGTCCATTTGAATGCTAATTGAGATCGTTCGAAAAATATTCACGCGTTTATCAATTGCAACAGCTGTGAATATTAAAAGGCGGGCCCCGGTATGTATATAATACATGTATAATACGGTGATCTCGTCCATTTCGTTTCCCCGACGTCGTCTCCCGCAGCGTCATCGTACCCGCGGCGTTGCACGTAAGAATCAACCGGGGGGGGACGGTGATGCATTGTGCCCCCATGTTACTTCCATTTACACCCAGCATGAGCGCCAGCCACTGTTTGTGTACGAGCGCATTTCATTTCGCTGATACGACCTACCTGCGGCTGCCTCTTTCCGAATGGTTTATTCGATCCTCGTACACCAATTTCTCCTGAAATTGACTGGTGAATTGAATCGTCGTTGATACAATTACCGAAAAATCGGAGAAACCTAACCGGGTTAAGTTAAATGCCGGAGCTGCCCAGCTGTGTTTACCGGTTTAACGTTTCCTCGAAGATTAAGAAGAAGAAACGGGAGTCTAATAAAAATCGGAAAAGCAAAAGAGAAAGAGAGGTTGAAAACCTCTAGAAGTTGGAGGATGATAGAGGAGGTGGAAAAGGCGAGAAAAGCCGGTGGAAAACAGAAGGGAGGGTTAAAGTGTGCGTGCGAGGGGGAGGTGAAAAGGGGAAGAAGCGAACGCGACGGACCGGATGATGAATTAGCCGAGGTGACCTCTCGCGCGAAATCTCTCCTGCTAGCTCTCGCGGTAGGCAGCTCCCGTGATGTCGGCCCCGAGATGATGGATCGCTTCGCGTCACGGAGCCATTCATCACCTCCATCTATCAGCCAGCCCTTCACCTTGCTTTAGAAAGCGAGCATTCGACGGCTATCTACTCGCTTCGGATAGTGATTAATGTTGATCGGAGCGCACCCTGTTATTCGACCTCACTTCTATCTCTATCTCTCCTTCCTCTCTCTCTCTCTCTCTCTCTCTCCTCTCCCCACCCCCCGCCCGTTTCTGCCCTACGCTATATTGCCCGCCTTACCCCGGATTACCCCGCCGACTCTCTGCTTCGCTCCGAAACGATGTATGTCCACACGTCTCTGTACGTTGACTTCGTATTGACTATGCGCGTTCATCTTCCCGATCGTCCGACAGCTCATTGGAAACGACGTAAAGGATGACCCGATCCGTTCCTTCGTCTCAGATACCAATCTCTTATGTTTCCCTTCAATTTTCTCTACGACCGGTGTGCACGATACATTGTTAACAGGATTCGAGAGAGATTTCTTTCGTTTGTCATTTCACCGCCAAGTTATCGATTAAGATCGAGGATAGAAACGGGAGAGAGAGAGAGAGAGAGTCCTCGAAAGGGTTCCGGGATAGTCTTGAAAAATTGTACGCATCGGCAAAAGTATTTTCGCGGTTGGTATCGCGCGTGAAAAGCACGCGGTAACGTCGATACACGATCGCCGAAGAATTCCAGCGAGTGGAAGACGGCCAGGAAATCTTCACGAAACTTTACGTGTACGCGAATAACTAATTGTAGGGTCAGAGCCGATGTCAAGAATTTCCATAATACGACAGCGGCATAGCGATCAGCTGAGTCAACTGGCGATGCTTAAGGAAAGAAGAGGCAACCACCGTTCTGTTAGAATAGCTGATAATGTTGCACTAGCCGTATATACCTACATCTATGGTCCTCTTAATGGGATAGCATTAACCTTTTTTCACGCGTCCCCTTCTACCAGATCAACTTGCTTCCCGCTCGAGTCTTTTTCCATCCACGCTTTCGGATTTTCGGTCTATTTCGTTTATCGGATCAAGTCTGACTCAGTCTGAATAATTATTATCGTAGAAATATTCGTAGGTTACGTGTGCATTCGTAGCATTTCGCGATGGGCGAAACGTACGAGCTAAGACGGAAAGTGGCAGCAGGCGACGTATTTCCTTTGAAGTACCGACAAAAGTGCTCGGAATGTTTAGAAACGTTTGCGCCTGCAACGCGTCTACACCTGCTGCACTAAAAGGCTCCTAAACGTTCGTCAACGTTCGTCAACGTTCGTAGGATAGATAGCTTAAGAGGATCCAATAGGGGAAAATTTTCATTCGAATGCTAACGTTTCCGATAGATACGGACATCTGTAAGCGAGAGTAATTCGGGCGAAAGTTAAATCGGAACGATGTGCAGCGAGATATAATTGTTTTATTCGCGTTTCTTTACGGCTGCGAAAAGGGGAAGACTGGTTCTCGAAATGAAATTAATTTGATCGGTTGAAAGACATCTCGCGTTACGATGTTGTAACGTGACATGGAACGCGGTTTTCAAGTGTTTGCGCGTCCCTATATACATACGTAGCCTATCTCTCTACGCGTATGCTACGCTTGTAATTACGTTAAATTATTGGAACGAGTTATCTCTCAATCTATTCGACTACAAACGTGCCGACCGAGTAATTGTGATTGGTGTAACAGAGCTGACGCTGACAAGAGACTTTATATTCAGGTTCCATGTTGTATGTTTGTGCGTCAGAGAGTGTGAGATAACTTCTTAACTATCCGAATCATCCGATATTTATTCTCGAAGGAATATTTTTCGTTATTAAACGCCGTTCGAGGGAGATAATCGTCGGGATTTGTTCGATTCTCTTCTACCAGAACTTCTTCGATTCGAGAAGGGAATGCAACAACAATATCGAGACGACAGCGATTAATTGGGAGCGGGGTGTCTTTGTTTCCCTTGGTAAGTACGATATCGTAATTTCCAAGTAAAATGTTAGCGACAAAAGCCGTATAACGAGGCAGTGAAGAGGAGGCAGGAAGTCAGAGACGCCAGGTTGGATGAGACGTTGATGAGAGAACTTCGGTTGGTTATAGCCGGGGCTGGTGATAAGGAGGCAAGGAGTTCCTAAGTAAGAGAAGGTATAGCGGTACTTGTCGAGGGGTTAAACTCGAGCTATCTCTTGCCAGGCGTTATTCTGCGCGTCCGTATATACCCTCGACTTGGCTAAGGGTAGATATACCTTCGGATAGAAGGAGCCTCCGTGCTCTCCTTATCGTCTCGTTTTACAATCTAAATACAAGGAATCAGGAAGGATCAGCTGCAACCTCGTCTTAATGAACCGCAATGTCTTCGCCAGGGTTCCTGCTCTCTAGACGACGCGGCACTCGGATCAATATCGCGAGGAGAAATTGAAATACGCGTCGTTTCGTTTGCACGCGAATCACCGATCCGATCGATCGATCGATCGTCTCCCTGACAATTATCTAGAGTAATATACGTACAGGCGTGCAAAGTTTCGCCGTTATAATTCCAGAATGATATAAAACTGAAAGAAATGGCGGCTACGTTTCAATTGAAATGCCGATTGCCCGCGCTCCGTGGCTCGTCTCGACATCCCTGTCCTCGTAATGGCGTTCGTGTAGCCGTCGAGCATTTCTGACACTTATTTCATTAACGTCAAATGGAATTATACAAGTTACAGCCGCTACGAGCGAGTCTAATGGCAGGGCTGTGTGCGTGGTTTAAGTGATTCCGCGTACGACAATTCAATTGCCGGCTTGAACGAATTCCAAGTAAGCAGGAAGCAGATCCCTCAACCTACAGTCATGACACTTGCTCAAAAACAACCTGCAAGCAAGCAAATCTTTCATTCCTCCTGGTGCTTTTCGCAAAATTCTCGAGGGCTATTACGGGGGTTTAAATTGATTCAAGCGAGGAGAGATTCTACTTCTTTTGAATTAGCTTAAATTAGACTTACAGCCATTCTACGTTCTCTCCCCTCGCCCTCCTTCTTTTTTTCTTCCTTCTGCTTTACTCGCGAGGGGATTAAATTTTCGATTTTACGACGGTGTTTCTTAAACGCGACAATTCATTCGGCTTTAGATCGGATAAAATCAATCGTTGAAATTTACGATTGCTGTTCACGCGTAGAAAAAGGTCCGACGAGAATCGCGACTGGGATCGAAATATACGTCGCATAACTCTTGATTATAGACGCGATAGGTTCATTACCACTACGAGTATCCTCTTTCCTTTTTTCTTTCGTTTTTTTTTGTTTTTGTTTTTCTTTTTCTTTTTTTTTGTTTCACGCGTCTCTGTCGCTGATTATCATAATCAGCGATAACGAGGCAAACTAAATTTCTAGACCTTAATGACGTAATTGGGGAATTCATTCGATGGTTGTCAGCAGGTTGTTACGTTGTCAGAGAAACGGGATATTCCGAAATGAAATAAATTAGCAGGTACACGTCGCCCGGTATTTTATATCGCTGGCTGAATATCATGGCGTGGATGATTAAAAGAAAAGGAAAGAAAGAGAAGTGGTTCTTTATAATTGTCTGAAGTGAACGTTCATTTGAAATTCAACGGGTGGATCCTCGCGTGGAGGCCTCGTTGTTTGCGTGTCCGTCTGCCACGGTGAGAGAAAGTCGTTGAATTAGTGGCATAATTTACGGAGAATAATGAAGCCTTAATTAGCCACGTGATGTAATGCAGACGCGGTAGGAGCGGAACGGAACGGAACGGAACGGAACGGAACGGAACGGAACGGAACGGAACAGAATGAAAGACACATCGTGCTACGCGCCGCTCGTAAACTAGCAATTCTTACGATTAATGCGGACATTGTATCTGCGGCGTTGTAACTGGCGCGCTATGTTTATGAAGTAATTAGCTAGTAAGAACGTAGAAGTGGCTATTAAAATTTTAAATTAACGAGCACGCTTTACCGATCCTCGCCAGCTAGCTCGCGACTATAATTTTCTGTTCTTCGTTTATCCGATTTCAACGAAGATTTACGCCGTAAGTGTAATTTCTGTTGCGGAGCGTTGATCTAACAAGTCACTTAATGCTTCACCGTACCCTAACGTTTACCGTCAAACACCAGCAACAGCTGTCGAAAGAAGGAAACCACCGTTGTCTCGAGTGAAATATCTATTCTGCTTTTTCGCCAGACATTTAAAATACGATGGATACACGTTGCGACGCATCGTACGAAATTGCGAAAAATAGGCGAGGCTGATGGGAATATTTGGTAGGCTTGTGACGTAGAATGGTTGAGCGTGAAGTCACACGAGGCCGTATAAAATGCGTGCGTGACCAGCTGCAACGTAGTGCTGCGACGCGGTTCGCGACGACAGGTCGAGGCTAACCATAAAAATAATAGGGTTTCCAGCGAAATAAATTGAGTTATTAACGTGACAGTATCACAATAAATTATGATGAAACGGTTCTAGGGGCAAAAAGGAACGGTCAGATGACGGTTGGCGAAAGGTCGGACGGGGCTAACAGCGGTTGATTGCCGGTCGCTCGTTTGTCTCCATGTAGTCTGACAGGAACTATCCTGTCTAGAGTAACGTCAACCGAGCCTGCTAGCCAGGCGACCGTGATTCGTTCTCTCTGTATTCTGTTCTCTTCTCTTCTGTTCTGTTCTGTTCTGTTCTGTTCTGCGCTGTTCTGCGCTGTTCTGCGCTGTTCTGCGCTGTTCTGCGCCATGCTGCAACGCCCATGGCTAGAATCAGACCGATGAAAAGACCCGAACACCGGTGTTATTCGATGCTGTCCAGAATTATCTCTGTTCATAAATTGAAACAAATGGCACAGGAGACTCGTGTATTCGCTGTGACAACGCAACGTGTTATACATACGTGCAACTCTCGTCTTGCAGCACTTACTTCACGTTAAGCCAGATCCAGAGCAAACGTTACGTAGAGCCGTGCATATTTACGCATAGTTAAGCCGACGGGTTCGCTCGTGTTTGTAGTTGTTTGACGTACGTATCGTAATCATGGGTGTTGCGTTTAGTGGGATTTATGAAGTTGTAAAGATTGAAACGATCAATCGGATTTTTTTCTTCTTTACGCTTGTTTGGAATTTATCGGACAGGTGGGAATTCGCTCAAACTACCGTCGACTATAGATTCATTTCTAATCACTTACCTTAATTACGCTGGTTTACACTTTCTGTAATGTACACTTTACACGTTGTTTAATACACTTTTGTTAACGAGGTCTTTTGTAATCGAAGAAGTTTCACTCGATTCGATGGGGTGCTACACGTCGTTTCGTTAATTGTTATTCACCGTTCGTAAGGAAGATGAAATCATTATCAATTTCTTTCCAGCCGACGTGCTTTCAATAATGTTTCAATTATCTCATCTTCCAAGATAATTCTCCTTTCACTAAAACCATTTTCTGTCGTATGCAAACACTTTTGCATTGGTTACTTTGTAATTCATTAAAACGAACGATCAACAACTTGATGGAACGTTCATGGTTGTACGAAAGTATGAGGGAGAAAGTATGAAAGTCGCAAATGAAAGTTGTATTCGTTTTTCTTTTTACGCATACAGAGTATTCATTTGTACATTCGTATCTTAAAATTGATCTTGCTTGAATTATATTCGAAGAAATTTCGAGATCTCGCACCTGTTGCACCAGCAATTTTCCTCGGACTCGGTAACGAGCCTAGACTACGCTACGTGATCCTCGAATATTTTCTGATGATCGCAGTTATGTCTCGATTAGATCCTCGAAACATAGTTACCGCTACTAGAAAGTTTCATTGAGACGAAGGGCGAGCGATTGGGCGGTGTCTCTTTGTAAGTTAGAAACGGTGCTCCCCCTATCTGGTCAAAATACCTATGGTCTCTTCGAGCCATTAATTACCTTTATTGAGCTTCTGTGCCAGTCTCGGCCGTACTTGTCGATCGGCCCTATCACTGCCAATCAATCTCAAACGCAACAGCAATGGGGCTTCGTCAAATGTCCCGATGAAATCAGCCAATCTACCGCAGGACAATGGGCCAGCATGATTTGATCGTGTCTCGTCGGCTTTGCATCAACTGCCCCCGTCTCCCATCTTTTCTTTTCTCCTTCGCTTCGACATCTATACCCCGTTCTGAGAACTCTGCTTTCTCGATTCCGCTTCTTTCTTTTCTTCTTTCCTTCTTTTCCTCTCCTTTTGCCACGAGAACTACTCGAGACGACGAACATTAGCTGTCACGGCTATCTGCGAAAACTGGTGCATTAAATCACCGCTGATTCGCTTCACGTGTTGTTCGTCTGCTCCTTCTACGATTAGCTAATACCGTCTGCGTTCCCTCGTAGTCTAGAACCGCTCTGTAGAATTTTAACTTGACAAGTTGAACTCCAATTCTGGAGTTATACTCGACGTTAAAACTCGAGGAAAACTCGAGGAAACGAGCTTTATTAATCGATATTAAACGTTCGAATGCTTATGCGACACGTACGAAACCTGTATCGCTAACGAGTAGAGAGAGGTTTGTCTTGAGGATTGCGTGATTAAAGGTATATACCTATACACCGTTCGCAATTGAACGTGCACGACGATTGATCCTACGGTGATTGACACGATATCGGCCTTCTATTCGAATATAAACTGGCAGACGCCGATCGGTTAAGTAATTACTATTACATTATTTAGCGAGGTCTCGATAATGGAGATCCAAATGAGCGGCTAACGAAGTATGATGGGGCGTTAATTGTATCGGTGAATTTAGTTCACCTCGTAACAATTGCCGTTCAAGCCGAGAATCCAACGGAGCACGATTGAACGTTAAATTTTCTCGCGGAACAGCTGAAATTCGGAAAACGAACGGTCAAAGTGCGTTCGAGATTGCCATAAAAATCGAGATAACTTTTTTGGTTGAAAAACTAAAGGGATAATTAAACGAATCTTTCGCTCATCTTTATCGTTTTACCATCGAGAATTATTCTTTCTCGTTTCTGATTCTGAATCTGTATAGATCATCCAAGACGCCCATCGCGAAGAAAATTCACAAAAAGCTAGCTGGTAAAACTAGCTTATTAGAGACATTCAGAGATGAAAATGTCATCGGTAAATTGGATAATTGTCAAAATAATTGGTGACTCGAAGGAGAAAGGTCTATTTTCACTTATTACTTCCTGACAGCGCGGACGATGTGGGTATGTGACATCTGAATAGCTGGCGTCACGTTTTCAATTTTCTACTCACCGGTTCGGCAA
The DNA here is from genome assembly GCA_951804975.1 of Anthophora plumipes. NCBI lineage: Eukaryota > Metazoa > Arthropoda > Insecta > Hymenoptera > Apidae > Anthophora > Anthophora plumipes. The sequence continues at coordinate 15,766,532 of OX638123.1, read as the reverse complement.
GCTGTCCTTACTCGTTAAGTGTACTGACAGCATCACTGGAGCGTTCCCCTTAGATAAATTAAAATATCGATCGGGACACGCCAATTATAAGTTTGACGTTGTACTAATATCAGCCACGTCACCGTGTCTGCGCGCCAACTTGTATATATGTACATACAAGATGCGAACGAAAGTTGTAGTAAATAAGTTATGGAAATGATATTCTTCGCGTAATTTTCCCGTAATTTTCAATTGGTTAGGTTATTTTCTGAAAAATCCTTCGTTTGCTCAACGAAGAGCTACGAAACTCGAAACGCTCGACGTTTGATTTTTGAACAGGGATTGTATATATCTGGGCTCTTCCAGAAACCGTCTCTGCGACAACGCGAAATTTTGACGCTGGTCGTATCGCATTATCTCTCCTCGAGGTTCGGCGCGCGAGTAAGCGCGCGACCAGCGATGTGTAAAATGTAGGGTGAAAAAAAGGCCAGCGACTCGTCGATACCTTGGCTGAAACGGCTCCAGGAAATTGATATCGACAAGGTGAATCATTGCTTCTGCGGTCTCGCGGTAAGCAGTTAAAGTGGTTTTCGGTGATTCGTTGTATCTTTCCGCCGCTGGCCGAGGGGTTAATGGACTGCTGGTCGCGGCACGTCAATGCTATGGAACTGCATATCTCTTTTTACATGCATACGCACACACGTGTATACCGAGGTGTACGGATACACGTATTTCTCGGTGATTTTTTTACGCTTCAACCACGGGAGAATTCTGTTGCGTGGACAACAATATCGGGAGCTGTACTTTCGAGCGGTGGCAGCAGCGATGGCGTCGGCGTCGGTGGCAGCAGAGGCAGAGGCAGAGGCAGAGGCAGGTAGATGGTATGCAGACGTTGACTAGAGTCAGCCGGGGTGGTTGTGCATTTAGCGAGCTGTCGCCCCCAACCAGTCCGCCATGTCAGCCCACTGACAGTTTTCATTCCGCGCATACTTGACGTGCAACCGGCTCCTCTTCGCTCGTTTCGTTCCTACTAGAACCGCCAACACCGTGCCGATCGTTCAGATTAATTATTTCGTCGGTCGAATACTTTTTCTTCCCCTCTATTTCATCGATGCGAGTCCTCATCTTATCGTTCGATAACTATCCGCGTTAATTGCTCATCGTGCTTACGATGCGCGTGCACGACTTTACATTTTATTTCTTCTTTGCTTTCGTTGGAATTTTTGCTGTTAGGTAGGTTGTTAAAAAGAAGAATTTCCAACGAGGAAGAATTATATCGAACGAAATCGCTTAGACGTTAAATCTTCAAAGTTTCACCTACATGTAAATGTTCGCGAGTCACGAAATCGTACCGTGTTTACGTACTAAATAATTGATTAATTTAGTGGTTTGATGCGACGTTTGATAAAACATATTTTTCAATTAAAACGTATCTTGAATTTTAGAAAGTCCCAGGAAAAATAGAAAGTTCACCGGCCGTTCGTATCGTTTAAAAGTGATTGCACAGAATATCTGAAATATCGTTGCGTCACCGAGAGTTTTCTATTTCAAAAGATCGTTTGAAAGTAATTAGCGAACGGTATGATTTTTCAGCCGAAATCAGATAATTGGTAGACGATCGAAATCTTCCGTCCGCGTTCGCCTTTTCGGCCGATCGTTGAATCGTTGAATCGTTATCTCTCGTTAAAAGCGAAAAGTAAGTTTCCGTTGTTCGTTTTACATTGTTGCGATAAATGGATAAAGCCGATATAACGAGATGTTATTTTCAGTGACAATTTCAAGCGATAAAGAATTGCGAGTGATAACATCGACGGTGATTCATTATTCCCGTGTTATCCAAATGTCAATAAAAACGATTAAATCGGCCGTGATTGATCAACTGATCGTTGCAGATGCTCGGTTTGTTCTGCAGAATTTTCTTGAACGTCAAATCAGAAAATTATGCACGGATAAAAAGAAGTCGAAGAGAATATTTTCAATGAATTGCACACGCGCTTTCGATCACCGTTGACTTTTTCTTTACGAGACAGAGGATACCACCTGAGAAACGTGTAAAAATATAACGATCGAGTAGTTAATAATTAATCGCGGACATGGTAGGTTCGATCAGCGTCACGAGAAACAATCACGATGCCGTCGGTATCGATGAGAGCAATATAGCGGAAGAAATAAGATGGCTGTCCGTGTTGCGCATGGATTTTCTTTAAATATCTTACGCCTCATAATACATTCGATTAATTACTTTTCTTAACCATATTTAACCATCACCGTGAAACTTTCTCCAGCGCGGAAACAAAGAAAGCATAAAAAAGGAAAAGACGCGACGCGGAGTGACACGACGCGAAGAATCGAAACGAGACGGGGAGAGAGGAGAGAGGAGAGAAGAAAAGAGAAGAGGAGGAGACTATAGGATAGGTGGAAGTTCGATTCAGGGCGAAAGGGAAGGATTAATGGCGCAGGCGGGACACACCGCGGCCATAAATCGCCGCACGGCCAGGAATTACCGGCTCGCAACTTGCGAAATATGACGGTCTCATAAATCCGAGTCCACTAGCCTGCGCGCCTCCATCGACTACGTCGACTAGTCCCGCTTCCAGTCTCGCGTCGGTGTGTCGCGATCTCTCTCCTACTTCTAACTCGCAGCTTAACGTCATCCTCGTCTCCCTTGCGCGCACGCCGGAGAATACACCGTGTGCACTCTCGGTATACGTTTCAGCTCGGCGTGCAACGGCCATTTATAACTTGCGCGCCTGGAAAAGCGAGGTCCACAACCTAATACGTTCGTTCCGCTCGCCGAGGGGAGGCGAGAAAGGAGTTAAACAAAGAACGGGACACGACGATTTAGAGGACGGGGATAGATGGATGGAGACAGTGGTGTGTCGTAACGATGTGCCGCCTCGAGCAATCAATTCACTTACCGCTTACCGCTTGCCGCTTGCCGCTTGCCGCTTACGTGCTTAGATTCATGTCTCTTGCCGGAGCCGCGATTTTCGTTTCGCGATACCTTCCATTTCCCTTCCTACGCGCTATACGCGAGTGCGAACGCGCCTCTTTCGAACTTGCACTTTGCCCCCTAATTATTCCTCAACCTACTTTTATCGAGTCTCTTTGTCCGTAGTCTCACTTCAAGTAGAAATTATTTGGAAAATTCCCTATCTACTTTTTTCTCTGGTTTTTTTTTTTTTTTTTTTTTTTTTTTTGAGCGGAAACCTAAACCTTTTTTTTCACCTCGAAGACAATTTTTCGCTTTGAAAATTATCGAACGCGAATATCGTGTATATACAGAGATACAGCTAGAATTAATTTCTTGATTACGCGATATATGCATGTACACCTACGTGAAACATGTTATGCATATGAAAGGAGCGTTTAAACGGAGTACAATAGTCGAGCCAATTTCCAACTGTGATAATGCTTTCGCTTGAATTATTCCGAATTTTTACCAAATTCTCTCCTAATTGCCGGCTATTATTATTATTAATAATTATTTTTCATTCCTATCCACCTATCGATTCAAGCCGGGAGACAAATTTATGAAAATTTTATATAAAATCTAGCGCCGATCGCGCGCGCGACAACCAATCTAACCAATTTGCACACGTGAAAAACGTAGAAAAGGACGTTTTGCGGTCGAAATATTTCAAATCCGCGCAAACACGATACTTTTTCAGAATCGAACGAACAAATAGCGCGCATACAGTCCGTTTCAACCTTTCATTCGACGCTGTAAAATACAACGAACGTTCACAGTTATTAAAACGGCGTCGCTTACTTAGTCGGCGGTAATTACGATACGCGCTGTAATTGAGAGTTGCGCGAGCAGAATAAAATATCCCTAACGCAAATATCCAGGAGGCGTGTTATCTGTAGAAATCGAATTTATGGTTTGGCTACCAGCTATTAAGTAATAATAATTTGTTTAAGCGAACATGCGTTTATTGATTTTACGTAATCTGTCATCTGTGCTGTAATAAACGGAAGTTTTAAACGTTGCTCGTTTGTTATTTCCCATATTACCGCGCTGCTAGAAGTATCGGAATTATTTCTGTCGAACGAAGCACGGCTACTTAATTTTTTTCCCGGGCTACAATCGGTCAATTTTTCATACGGAAGTATTTTAATGCGAATGCATCAGGTTTACGGGTAAAGAAATTTCGAAATCGATGACTTTTTCTTTTTCTCTCTCTCTCTCCCTCTTCTCCAGCGACATAAAGTTGGCGTATTTTGGGAAACGCAGTCACCGAATTGAGGATGAATTATAAATTAAAACGATTCCGGCGAGCGGCCGATCGTAAATAACCCGTTTGTCAATTAATTTAACGCATTACGCGGTAGATTTGTATAAGTGTGACAATTCTGAAAGTTCGAAATACAAACGGCAGGACAAAGTCGCGGGTAACATTTATACCGTCATCGATCCTGATATTTATACGTTCCATAAAATTCAGCCGCGAGAGAAGGGCTATCGAAATTCATAAAGTTATAATAATAAAATTCAAAAGCCACTTCGATTTCGTAGCATGTCGGGTTTCGCGGCCATAAACATGGGAATTGTGGAAAAAATTTATAGCGGCATAACACTCGGCTTCATTAGTTTCCATTCGATTAAAGCGACGGCCAAGAGGAATGTACTCGGTGTTCTGCAGGTTGGGTAGCCACACGGACGTGTACACGCGCATGCACGCACCGTAGAAGGCGGACAGAGCTCGTTACCATTCATAACGTTATCTCAAATTATAAAGTATCTCGCATTTCATATCTTCGGCTCTTTCTCGTATCTCCTTAACGGCTGCCGGACAGGCTTAATCGACCGTTAATCGAACGAGCAACAGGCAAGTAATCTTAGTGGAAACGAGAGTTACAGCCTGACAGCTATACTTTACTATGTTATGTGTATTTCGAGGATATTAGAAAGGTGCACGCGCAACGAGCGACGTTCACTCGAACCTGAGTCTTGATAGCTTCGTGACGATGCCTCGATTCACGGACACATAACTTTATAGCTAAATTACGCGAGACTAACGACGGGTTATATATCCTATAAGTAATTTCGTTTCTCCCCCTGGTTCGATCAAATGTCGCATTGTATTCGTGTTAACGAATACGTGGAAAATCTCTCGATGTGTCTATGAAGAAACACACAGTTCCTTTTCACCTACTCGGATTATTTTTCTTTGAAATCCCCGGGTGTGGTAAAATTAGATGTACATTTTATTAGGTAGTTCTACCGTTGATCGTTATCGCTTCTTCTCCATCTGTGGCTACGTAATTTCGACAATTTGTCACCTTTCGAGCAGATGTACGAATACTGAAACAGCACGGGTCGTGTTTCGTTGCAATTATAATTGGTGCGCGAAGCAAGGAAAGAGAGGAAAGAGAGGAAAGAGAAGAAAGTCGAATCGCATCTGTGGTCAAAGAGGTATCGTTTGGATATTTGTCGAATGTCTAGACAGCGGTTACATATTGGACTGGTATTACAGGACACCAAGAGGCAGAATCAGTTACTCTTTGGCTCATATGTAAATCCCCGGGTGATTCGCGCGAGTGAAGCGAGCCAGCCAGCAGGATTGTAGATCGTGGTCGTACAAAGTTTTCTGCATACTGGCCGCTATTTCGGTACGTCGAGATGCCCGGTGTCTCTCTTTGAGCAAGGTATCGCCAAAGTTGACCGCATAAATCGACGGCAGATATGGCGGTTAGGTTGGTTGTGCATACACAGTGACACGAGCGAGCACAAACGGATACACCTACACGGTGGGATTTTAACGCGAGTCGGCTGCCGGACAAGCGAGCATACGTATCTATTGGAAGTAATCTACTGTCGGATTACTTTGATGGCGCAGCCAGCCTAAGCGGATCAAAGAGACTCCCTTTCTCTCTGTCTCTCTGTCTCTCTGTCTGACTGTCTGTCCGTCTGTCCGTCTGTCTGCCTGCCTGCCAGCCTGCCTGCATGTCTCGTCTCTCCTCTTGCCCACTTTATCTTAGACAGTTGGCGGAGACGTGTCTAATGCGCTGTCCGTATTAATACCAACTGATTCCTACACGCTCTGCCCTGCCTTTCATCTCACGCTGATTTAACTTTCTTGTAAAAAGAATTTACTGGATCGTACATATCCCATGCGCGACACCCTCGGCGAACCAACAGAACCTAACAAAAATAGACGCTGAAAGGTTTGTCACGTTGCTCCGTTCGTGTCTCTCTCTGGTTCTTCTCCGGCGACGAAGACGTCGATAGTTTCTCGAGTGAGTCACGTAACACGCTCTCATCCGGGCCACTTGCACTATGTGCGAGCGCGAGCCTTCGACTTCCGTTGTCAATTCGCCGCGGTTGTTTCTCCTCTTCGCGAAATTCTCTGCGCTTTTCACAGCCGTCACAGCTGCGGCTACTTACGACGGATATTTTGTCCCCGTTGCCGCTGCTGTATTTATTTATAACACACCCGAGAGGGTGAACTTCTTTTTAGTTTGTCTCTCCGATCTTGCTTTGCCTAATTCGTTCCCGTTATTTCGCAAAAAATAAATCGGTTTACACGGTGGGTTCTATTCGAAGCGAACATCTCGCGTATTTAATATGCACCGTTGATGTCGTAACGCAGCAATTCCCCGAGTAAACGTGGGAGACCGTTTAACGAGTAATAAGCATCGAACACAACGAGGAAAAAGCGTTGCTCAGGTGACAAAGCGGAGACAACAATCACCATTCGTTTCAACGACTAACGCGATTACAGGATTGTGTAACAATCTAAGCTTTGCTAGTTTTGACGTGTCGAAACATTAACATGGTTATTTGCGTGGTGCCTATCGCATTCATTATCTACGATTGTGTAGACGCGCGAAGAAATTGATTTAACCTTCCTGTTAAACGATAATGTCTTAAATCAAATCAATTTATTGCCGGCTGTGAATTCAGTTATTGGCGTGCAAATGCAGGCAGGACAGTTTCGTGGAAGTGATATACATCTTTGCAACTAAGTAGTTCAATTAGTATTCGACGTTTAACCGTACGGTAACAAGCTGTTGAATAATTTCCCGGAGGTTAATCGAGCCATTTTTCTTGTCGAACTTTCGCCAAACATTTCCGATTGATTAATCGGAATTATTGGGAAAGATGGAATTGACCGGATCGATAGTTGGAGCGGAAGCGGTAGTTGGAGGATAGTAGAAGTAGAAGGATAGAATTCGAACACGAGGGTACACGTGCATTTCCTTATCTACATCCGGCCCATCGAATATCCGGAGGACGTCTTCCATCTCGAAGGGATATTTATCGCGCGAAGGTGAACGCCGGTACCGAGGGGTGCGAACAAGACAGCTGCGTCTGCGGGGAGGTTAAAAGCTGTTGTAGCATAATTGTACCGATGCTATGAAGCTCAGTCGAGGGGTGAGATGCAACATATTGCCCCGTGGCCGACTCTTATCGACTGGAGGCAGACAGGACTGGTAGGAAGGCTGGCTGGCTGGCTGCCGGGCAGATTTACGAGGACCGCTCGGATAGCGAATGATAAACGCGAGTCGAGATAGCTTTATTTATTCGCGCCATGCCTACCGTCCTTTCGCCTTGCCTTCTTCCCCTCGCCAATCTCGATTCCCAGTCCCGTGTCCGCACCACGGAATTCTGCCTAGGTCAAGATACCTCTTTGACGTAACGACTTTGTTTTACATGCGCTGCCAGCCGTGCGTGTGACGTTTAAATAATTTAATGCTGTTTCGAGACGCGGTTACTCCTCGCCACCGCCATCGCCATCGCCATCGCCATCGCCGCCGTCGTTCGCTCGTTATTGTAATTACAACGAGTTATAATGCCTCGCGAGGGAAACTACGCTCGGTCATGCCTGCCTCTACGACCGCTCAACGACGCGATATTCTTCGACTCGACTTTCAGTAGAAATCCGCCGCGGCTTCCTTGATAACTGGCTCGATGGTAATTATTACATTCTCGCGCCACGCATTTTCACTCCTATGGAATTTCATCGAGCAGCTATTATCGCGCGTTAAACCACCGGCGACCGATCGAACCAGCTCTCGTGTCCAATGTCCAATCTATCGCATTACGAAGTGCAGTTTGAACGACTCCTAACGAGAAGCGAAGGCTAATTGTTCGATCCTTCGGGGTCGTTAACGTTTGAATTTCGAGACAAGAGATAATTAGAGCAAATCGAAAGATAAGAAAGGACAGCGTTTAAATAATTAGCTGGGAAACGCGTTGAACGTATCGCGAAGCTACGGGTTTCGCTTTCGCGCGCCATTATGACGGAAATCGGCTACTGTAGTTTCCGTTAGGAGGGAAAGATCATAGCCGAGGAGAAAGAGCTGACGATGAGAACGTAGGTAACAGCTTGTATAAATTTGAGAGTGTGTACCGGGGGTATATACCCACAGACGGTAACCATTTTCTGCGGAAACAGCCTTTCTTTGAAACGATCCTCATAAGCTCGACATAAAATAACTCCATTTTCACGGTGCCATAGCGATACTTAACACCTGGAGTAGAAGTCACGACGTAAGCGCCACGTACCTTGAAAAATACACAGGCGACGCTCCGTTTATGGAAATGCGTTTGGCTTATCTCATATACGCTAAACAAACTGAAAGTTTGGTGTTTCGCATTTTTCGCATTTTTCGCATTTTTCGCTTACGGAGAAATTCCGGGAAAAAGGAACATTTATATGCGCCCGTCCTTTGCCTCGGCCAATTCGCGTAATAATATAAAAGGGTTACGTTCTCGTTTTCATTGCCGGAGTTTTGTTACGCGACTCTATTCTTCAAGCAGCGTTTGCTTTCTCAAATGTTTATTAAACCGAAGATAGGATGACCTAATTTTCGTTACACCAGGATCAGATAACATCCGCCGTTTGATCTTAACGAACGAAAGATAGGAAGCTGGGTAATTGGCAAAAGAGGACAGAACGATAGGAAGGAGTGACGAATGAGAGCCACTGATCGTTCACGGGTTCTTTCTCAACAGGCAAATGAAAAGTTAAGAAGGCACGCGTGGTGCCTTGTCGTACCGCTTCGGCTGGCATAATGATTAGCAGAGGATCCGACGTGGATACACACGTAAGCCAACACAGGCGCACGTCCGATGAAAGAACGGAAGACGTGTTCGGTTGGAAAGAGACGAGAGGAGCAGCAAAGTGGAATACGATCGGAAAAGGAGAAGGAGAGGAGATGGTGGTCTTGATAGAAGAAAGAAAGCTGAAGAATGGAAAAGAGAGTCAGAGGCCAGGCAAATGAATGTAAGAAAAGAAAAGGGAGAGAGCGAGAGGAAGAAGGAAGAGGTGGTGGTAGGGATAGGGAGGGTAGAAGAGTAAAAAGGGAGAGACAGATTCGCCTATCCCGCGCGCCTGTCCCGTTTGTCCATGCACTGTCGGCGGCATGCTTCATGTCGAGCTGACAGCTCGTATCTACATTCTGCCCGCGAGAATCTTTATAAGCGTTCGTGGGCGAGTGACGAGCTCGATGACTGGCGGGCGTGACGCCTGCTGCCTTGCCTGACTGCCTGACTGCCTTCCTTCGTACCTCGTTACGACGTGTCACGGGGGCTGACACAAAGGGCACGGGGTAAGGAGTTACGATGCCTAGCTATTGCACGGGACAAGCCTTCGATCTGACAGTCATGAATTTCCGTCAGCTTTCATCGTCCTTTCCGTCAGTTCTCTGTTAGGGACCGGTTCCACTATGCCTTGATCGGCTTGTTCTACACGCTCATCTGTTTTGACTCACCCTTGTCCTCGCTCGTGATCACCCCTCCCTTTTGCATCCTTCTCACGCCCACGTACTCCATTTCGCCCCGTTTCGCCTAATTAGTCCGCAATTATTTCGCCGTTTATATTTAGAAATTGTTCAGCGCAACTGCTTTTGTAAAGGTGTCGTACGGTGATGGTTAGGACGACACTTTTCTACGTCTCGATTGATAAATAAATCGTAGAGATTTCCTCCGAAGAGTGTTCTGAATCGCGCGACTGGTTGGCAACGGCTTGTCCTCGAGGTTATCGAACTGTATCGATATTGCCCTGTCCCAACGGTCGACGCATGTTGTGACGGCGAATGGATTGTTTGGAATATTCTGGAAACCTCGAAGTCGAGCCGTCGCCGACAAAATAGGCGAGAGAAAAAAAAAGAAATCCCCCTCCTCCCACCCGGTGAAAGTAGAATAATGTTTTTCACCTGGTTTCGATTATCTTTGATGTTAATCGCGTTTGTACTTGGTAAAAGTTTTCCCGGTAATAGAATATCAAAACGCAACAAAGTACTTTGGAAAATCGCAGATATCGTAAAGTAAAATAAAGTGGCAACAGGATCTGTCGTTTGTTAATTTGAAATCTGGCTTTCTCAGATCTGTATCCAACTGTTAACCGAACCGTTCATTTAACGCTAATCGCGCGACACAATTGCATTGTACGTTTTGGGTAAATGGCGATTTTACTGGAATCCCGAATTATTTACGAACCATTGTAACGTTACAGAACATGACTTCACTTCCGCTGAAACGCGCTTACGTGAAATTCATGTTACCAGAACGTATTATGCTAATCGACTATTTTTCCTCTTCTGTATTTCATTGTAATTCCGTTGCTCGAGCAACGTTTCGAATATCTCGAAATGATGGAAACACTTTCGTATGCTTATTGTAAGGTATATACATACCTATTACCGATGCAACGACATGGTGTGACGTCACATGTTAATGGTGGAACGCTCGAAGCAGGTTAGAAACGCAATGGGAGAATCTTTTGTCGCTCGGTATACGTCGATAATACGGTATACAGAAAGTATTACTGTTTATTGTCGACTGACCTGACGTGTGACTGCTGTGCACGTTGAAAGATCTGCCTAATTCTGTTCACGTTCTCTTCCGACACACGTGGTCGACCCGTGCTCTTCCTTTTACACAACCAGCCAGCAGTCTCTTCGAACTGTTTATACCGATGGTGTGTGATCTTCCGAATTGCTGCATCGTTTCTGAAATGCGTACAGAACAATCGTTGCACCGTTCTTGTTGAATTTGTCTTCGCAAGCTACAGGAACGCGCAACGGCCTGCCCTGCATAGTCGCCATATTGCAATACTGTCGCCTCTAGTGGCGCGAATATCAAACAGCTCCTATGCAATTTGTCATTTTTCATTTCGCTAGTTTTGTTATTTTACCATTGATAAAACCCTTAATAATATGTAAAACACTTAATGAAAGTGTTTTCGACATTTAAAATGTAGACGATAACAACGAAATATTCGTGAGAATTGAAACTCGTTTTACTAAGCGAAGCAGGAGGCAAAGGAGCGCCTGCGCATTAGCATTCTACCGAGTTTCTTTGAACTATTAAGAGAAGCCAAAAGCCAGTTTCGGATCTTGATGCATTATTACGTTAAGTGGTTGTCACAAATTCGACCTTAATTGTGAGAATGACAAATGGCACGAGTGTTTTGTGTGTGTTCCCAGACGTCAGCGACATTGCAAAGTGTTCCACGACGTTGCCAACAGACGTTCCGTATTTGACGGCTAGGAAAGAGGCTTAATTAAGAGGGACAAGAGTGTCGGCGTTGCATGCCTTTGATTTCCAAACGTATCTATTAACTCTGTCCAATGTCTGTCATTAATCTTTACATTCTCGTTACGAAACGACATTCTGCGAACAATAGAAATATCTCTTCGTTATTCCACGTAATTTCTACCTCGTCGCGCTGTTTAACGCAACTGTGAAACACCGTTTACTATGTAAAGAGTTTTTTGGTAAAACCGTTTGAAAAAATAATTCGGGCCACCCGTAAGTGAGGCACGCTACGCCATTGGAACTATGGCGATCACATGAAGTGCGTGTATAGAGAATTGTTTAGGATTACAACACACAGAGATAACCACCGGCATGAGATACATAATGCAGCAGGTATTGTGAACCATACCGCGCCCTCTTGCATACAATACACTACCGATGCATTCTATTGTTGTCTTTCGGAATAAACTCAGTCAGCCACCACCTCCCTGAGGCTCTATATTATCTTCATGCACATAATACATATTGCATTCACTGCAGTTTCGTTTAGCTTGCCACTCTTTACTTGGTATGTGTGACAGAAGAGTTCTCGAAATGACTGTGTTAAACTTTGTTCTCACGTACTCTAAATATCGCCTACGAGAACGTTTTTCTTTTTCCTCTTTCTTTTTCCTTTCCGAAAATACGCGTGCCTTTTTTTCACAAAGACTCTAGTTACGGAGCGAGCGTTTTATTTTTACAAGAAGCACAATTGAAACTAACTTTTAGCGTCCTCGAAAGCAATATCCCCGAAGCTTTACGCTTATTGTTAGCCTTTATCGTTGATTCGGATAGCCGATTATCCTCCTCCTTGCGGCTTAACCTGAGCAAAGTATTTTCTCGGTAGCAGTCGACCGAAAGTAGAGTTATTCTATGCAGATAATACCGGTGGTAAAGGTACTTTCCCATTAGGAATCTGGTGCCGCCTGTCTCACCTGACAGGCTAAGGAAAAGGTAGGATGACATAAGCCATGACAGCAGGAGGTAATAGACGGAGTATAATATTCGAAACCAGACTCGAGAGTATTGGGCTTGGGTCGTCATGGCGAGTAAGTAGCCCACAGGGAAGATGTAAACCGGGATAAGCCACGGTTTCTTTCGTTTTTACGTTGGTGAACGCGAACGCGACGTTTGTTAATCACCGAATGCATTTCTCCTCGTTTTCGAAAGTTTTCTTGCATTTGAAATCCTCGAAAACCGATAAGCCTCTGAAGATACTGTATTATACATTAACGATAGAAAGGAGGGGCCGAAGAAAGGGGGCGTTTGGCGTCTAACAAACGTCTAACAAATCGAGTAGCGAAGGTGATACGTAAATGTCAGTTGGTAAAGAGGAAAAGGGAAAAAAGGGAAAAGACGTAAATTCAGCTGCTCGAAACCGGGGGATGTAGGATGATATCATCGTCGAATGACTAAATCACGGTATCGCGTCCGATAAAGTCGACGAAGCGGAGTGTACGAGCAGACTGTCAGGAGATGTCGTATTCACGTCGCATATACGACGTTCCGCGCTAACTGGAACGAACGTTCCGGACGTCCCAGCTCGAAAGCCGCCGTGTCGTTTTCCAGTTCGTCGGCACGTTTATACATTCGCGTCCCGATGCGCGTGTCAGTGCCAGTATTTCAAGCGAAGCCACCAACGTCCCTAAGACTTATAATTTACGAACGGGTTGAGTGAAGCGCGGAGAAGTGGCACACCGGTTGGCCACTGGCACGCCGAGGGCCAGGCTGTTTTGCTGGAGCACATAGAGGAGAAACGGTGTGGACGTTCGACGAGGCCGGTGCAGATAGGAAACGTGTTACGGTCTTGTAGAAAGATTGCATACGCGTTCGAAATGCAGCGATGCCGGTGGCAGGCCGCAGTGGCTACGGCGAGGCTGAAAGCAGCACCGTTCTACCAATAGCGTTGTCTGCGCGCTTATCGTGGCGTGGCCGTGACTGGAGAAGTGCCGCGACGTGGCATCAGGGCCAATGCTTATGCAGCCCGTCGCTTCCCTCGAACTGGCTGGCTGGCTGGCTGGCTGGCTAGCTGGCTGGCTTGCTTGCTGGCTTGCTTGCTGGCTTGCTGGCTGGCTGGCTGGCTGGCTGGCTGCGTAGCGTTATTTATCACGGCCGCCGTAGGCGCGCAGGCGGCAACTTTGTGCCGACCTCGCCGCTCGCAGCCAGAATCACGATACAGCCGGCCAGATATAATTTTATTATACCTGCGAAGTGAGCACGGAGGGTAGTTTATCAGCAGTTGAGTGTACCGGTTCTCTCTATCCCCTCCTTCTTTCCGCTTCTCTTTCGCTCGCGCCGCATCGTTTTACAGTATACCACGCCACGCCACACCGTGTCAGGGAATAATATAGTGCTGGCGGGCTCTAACGGTGGTAATGTATGGTCGACACTCCGGGCAAAAGGGTACGGCAAGTTGGAGGATGCCAAGGGTGAACAGGCCGAGCCACTCTGTCACGCAGTTTTCACTGAGCGCCTCTTCTTCCTCCACCTCCTCCTCCTCCTCCTCCTCCACCTCTTCCTCCTTCTCTTCCGCGTCGAGAGATTACCGCCTCCGATAATTACGACGTTTGCACCCACCGGGGCCGATTTGTCTTCCACGTTTACGGAGGGGCCGTGATTCGATGTCAAGCGCCACGTTCACCGCCGTTTCTTCCCTCCTTTGCGAAACGTCTACCACCTAGACACGCGTGTCGCTTTCCTCCACGCTCTACTCTTCTTTCGCCCTCCCCCCTTTCTGTCTTCTTCGTTTCTTTGATGTGCGTTTGGAAAAAGCGTGGCAAACGAACTGGTCGAATTGCCAATTGGACGTGGTTACGTACGCGTGAAAACTGTTTCTGCTGCACACAGGGTGTTGTCCCGCGAAAAAGTGGACACGCTGAACCGAAAAGTGAAGTTCGCTTGTACCCTGTACAATCGGAGCAAGCAGCGATAGAATGAAACTTTCTCTGAGAGCGAGCAAGGCGCGTTGATTTAAAAGGTTATCTGTAATTTGCACACCGGCTCCGACTTCAATCCCGCGGTGTAATTAACTTGGTAATATTGGCTCGCTTTGACCCGCTTAATTGGTCACAATTAGCGGTGGTGCGGCAAGCCGCGGGGACGGCTAGATTCGGAGGGGTGAAATGAAAAAAAAAAAGCGGGCGAATCGTCGAAGGAGGGGGAGGAGGGGAGGGCAGGGCAGGACAGGGCAGGACAGGAAGGAGCCAGGGAGAAAGGGAAAGTGAAGGGGAGGAAGCGGAGCGGTACTGCGTAGGTGGAAAGCAGTTAGCAGCCTCTCGGGTTCCGCTAAGCGTTTAGCGGTAAAACTAATTACCGCTTAAGTTTCAAGGAAATACGCCGCGAGTATAAAACGAGCGGAATTGATATCGAGCTTGTTATATCTATAATTCAGTTATGAACACCTTCGAAATCTTTGCGGCAAAGTGTCGTCGAAAGGAAAGTTAAGAGTGTCCTGTTTTCTTTTCCTTTTTCTACAGATTTTTTCGACTTGAATTAAATGGAACTAATTGGACAGAGTGTGTACTTAATCATTGTCCATTTATTGGAAAACGAAGCCCCGTTTCTTCGTATAAAATCGTTTCTATTCCTGGAGGCGCAGGACGTAGATTATGTAGACGCGTTGGTCCTAAATGAAGTTCCCCGTTCTCTTGACGCAGTAGCGATATCCGTACGCTTTCACCAGGAAAAAAGAGAGGATGGAACAAAAAAAAAAAAGGGGGAGAAAGAATCACGACGGATCGTGTCCGTAATTAAACTGACGCGAATGGGGTTAATAAATTTGTGCGAAAGCATAAAACGAGTCTTGTAACTCTATCGAGGTAATTGCGGCGACCACGCCTTGTTGCCGTGGGCTGCGGTTGCCTCTCTTACACCTTTTCGCATACCATAGCCTGATACGCTATACTACAAATCGCTGTAATATCTACGGCGGAGCTTGTCAAAGCGTCAGGCCGTGGCAGTATTGGCGTCAGAGTTAGACAAGGAACAGGAACAAACAATTAACGAGCAACCCGTTAACCCATAACGTGTCTATTCAATGCAAATGACGTACTAATGAAAGATAAATCTTATCCCGACATCAAGCGTACACACGGAGTGTTATCTCTCCGGTTGATGCAGAACAATCTGCGGTTTTTCCTCTTTCATAATGTATTATACACTCGAGATTATTTCTCCAGCTTCTCCGTGCGTTGATATTCTCAATAATACTTGTATTACAAATATAATAGCGAATAGATAAATTTCAAAGAATCGAATACCGCTCCAAGGTAGAAAACACTTAGTTCAAGATAAGCAATCCGAAAATTTCCTTGCAATCGCTCCAACTCCTACTTACCGCTGAAACCAAAACTCTGGGGAATTCTGTTTTCGAGAAATGAATTCGAAGGGACGGCATGTGTGTTGTTTAGGTGAGGATATAACGAGATTATTAAACGGTACAAAGGAACTCGCGCCACACAGCTCATTAACGTCAAATACTCCCGAATGGACTTCCGAGGGCGCTACAATCGCACGATGTCGCCGGACACTCTGTTCACCTGGGGTTTGCGCGTGTTGGTGAAACGTACCGTGTGCGGAGTGTACCAACTAAGTCGGGGAAGCTAACCGGTTCCCGGAGTCAAGATGGCCGCTGTGAAAGTAGAAGGGTGAAGAAGAGGAGGAGGAGGAGGAGGAGGAGGAGGAGGAGGAGGAGGAGGAGGAGGAGGAGGAAGAAGAAGAAGAAGGCAGTTAGGGAAGCAAGGAGGTAGGCAACCGAGCAAGCAGGGTGGGCACAGAGCGATCATAACTCAGCTGGCCGCGGACAAGCAGCGCTTGTTCCGTGCATTCGGAACACGGAACACACACGAGTTCGCCGACGTTCTGCACGACGTGCCTTCCATGGGCGCCTTGAACACTCTCTCCCTCCTCGTGAACCATCTCCACACACCTACACGAGTCGTCGTCCTCTTTCCTCCTCCCTTTCTATTTACCGTTTCGTCTTTATTCCGTTCTTGTCCGATCGGCTTCTGTCTTGCTCTCCTGTTTCTCTCCTTTGCCTCGGCTGGAGAGCAGTTGGACGTTCGTGGCGCGGACGGTGGCAGCCGCGGCACGCCACACAATCCGACGATCTCTCTCGCGTATACTCCCTTGCAAAAGTTTCGCGGTGACAGCGGATCAAAGGGTCGGAGAATATTTATGGACTCGCTGGTAACTAACTGCTTTCGTAGATCCTTCTCTTTCACTTCCTCTCTGCTCGCTTTCTCCCTTTTCTTTTTCTCCTACTTCTGGACTTTTCAGCTTCAGCGTCAATTACGCGTCGTTTACACGCTGTTCGAGTATCCCATTATTCAGCTTCTTTTCCAAGTAAAAGTATCGTTTATTTAACGGTAGCATTGCTGCTATAACTTTCGATCGATAAATCGCCATTTTTCTTTCGCGACAAAACTATTATAACTGTAGTCGGGAATTTTTCTTCAAGTTAGTTTGAGAAACGATTCGACACGGTGACCTAGTTACATCTAGGATTACCTAGATAGTAGAAAAGTGTCTTCGATCATCGATGAAACAATGAACTTTTGTCGGTGATTGTACCAAGAGCGTACATGATCGCCCGAAGAAGAACTGGCTACGTGGTCGCTAGCTCGTGTCCGTCCATCCGTCGCGTTACAAATGAAGACTTTAAATAATTTAGTCGCCGGCTGTAAATCCCGTCGGGAAGCGACGTTAATCGATACATGCCGCTGTGTACCGCGCCGTTATACAGCTTGGGAACATTTATGAATGCGCGCTATGAATCACGAGATAATAATATCATGCGTGTGTACGCGCGTCTATGAATGCGTACACGTTCGCGAGTGCTAACCCTACCGAAGCCTAGACTACTCGTCAAACCTACCAGAAAAGTCTGCGGAATATTTCTAGCACATCGCTCTTTGTCTGGAAGATTAACATTTCAGCAGCGGCTCGATGGAAATAACGACAACAAACGTACGAGATGAAAGAAAGAGACAAAAAGCATCATTTTCTCGATGTTACGGAGAGGGGAGAGGATAAGGACAGTTCCCTAGCGTTAAATATATTCTTCTAGCAATAAGAGGGTATTCTAGATGCTAAATTTGTACGATTGCTCGTAAATTTGAAGGCGGAAGTAGTATTCAGAGTTTCGCGAAATTGGCATTCGTAGATATTCGGTGAAATACAATGTAGATACGTGAACTATTTAAATGTCTACCGTACAGCTTATGTACGTTAACCGTCCTTGTGGATATATTTAATGAACATTTCCTTTGTCAACCGAAGGTGCCAAGACGGATATTTTCTGTGAAAACAGGTTTCCTTCTAGCCATTCCCGCGTGTGGCCTTATTAATATAAACAGCGCGAATATATTTTATTTCCGCGTAAAATCGCTGGAAAGTTTTCGTAAAGTAAAGTATATATAATTAAGAGGAAGAATATGGAATATACGTTCGAAGCAGAGAATATTCCTGCGATATTTTCGTTGAACCATTTATCAGTGTCATCTTCGTTACATAAAAACGACTCTGGCAGCAAAGTGGTTAATTTTGAAGTCGGTGTCGAGTTAGCCTTAAAGGCGATTATAAATGAATTCGAAGCGATGTCACGTCACGGACGATTGTCGTCGGATTATCCATGATCCGTTTTCGGAGTATGTTGGATCGATTGATTTTCCGGGAAGGCCGGTAATAATTTACGATAATAGCATTAAGATAGATCGATGGATAGACTCTTAGGCGTGGAGACGTGGCGGCGGACAATATTTTAGCGTGCAGTAGCTTTATGACCAGAGGTTACGAGCCAGGAAGAGCCATAACGCTTCGTATCTCGTTGCCTCGTACCCCTGCGTTCCTTGCATTTGCGGGAAAGCTCAGCACGGGTGCCAATTCCTAGCAGCGTATCGGACCATAAACTGGGAACGTGATGTATGTTATCTTATACCCTCTTCTCCTGCAATCCTTCCACCATTCCTCTCACCCTAACCTCCCTCTCTTCCTCTCTTCCTCTCCTCGCTTCTGCTGATTCAACGCGTCCATGCTACGCTCTCGTTATTCTTCATACGTGTTGCCGTGAAATTCCTTCTATTTGCATCGCTTTCTCCACACAAGATACCTCTCCTTCGATGCGATTTCGATTATTCGAGCATTCCCAAGTTCTTTGGCACGCCAGAATTCGAACTCGGTTGATGAACTCAACACCGTGAAGAATTGCGCATTGTCCGATAGCGATAGCTCTCTGTTCCGAGGAACGGAACGAGTCTGGAAATTTGTGGAATAGTATACGCGCGATACGAATAAACTGTACGATAAGAAGTAACAGTTTGTAATATTTGTAAAGCGCGAGGAGTATTCCTCCTCCTCCTCGTATGTACCTCTGATTTTCCACGAGAAACGTTCCTTCCACTGTTCCCTTTTTCTTGCTTTCGTTTTTTCGATTATCAATTTCCGCACGGTTCTACTAAGTCACCGGCTCGCTTCGGTGAATCCATAAAATCTGACGTTCAATTAGCTAGGCGGAATAACGATACGTCTCATTATTGTCGCGCGTGTATCGCCGGACAACTTTTATTCGGTCGGTAAAGTGGAACAGCACGACCAATATGAATAAATTAAACTATCCAGACGTTTGTGTATCGTAAGCACAAGTCGTAACACTCAAAGGCGTGGTAATGAGAGTAAATCACGGATTTATAGCCGTCCGTCAGAGATTATACGGTAAACACGTATGCAGTTTATCGTCGGTAACTGCATTCAGACGTCGCGAAGGTGCGCGCGTATACACACATATGAGGGCTCATATTTTTCGTCACCTAAATGCCGAAGGGAAACGTTTCAACACCGATATAATATTACTGGCCTATTCACTTTCAGCAGCCTTTCCTCTAATGCTACGCTCTCCCTTCTTCGCCTCTTCTTTCAGTGCCGTAACGAACTCTTCTCTGCTTACGAGAGATATATTTTTTCTCTTCTATTCGAATTTCTCTTCTTTTCCATCGTTCACGTACAGATTATTTTTCCGCGCATGAATAATTCTCACCTCTGTATTACAGACGAACGTGCTGATAAATTCACTAAAAAACTTTTCCTTTTCTTTTTTGTTTCTTAGCATAGAACAGGCGTACAAGTTGGAATATTTAAAAGACTCTTTCGATGATCATTTCCGATGGTTAAAAAAGAAAAAAACGAAAGTATCCGAAAGGAAGAGATAGGAGTATTCCAGCAGCGATGAAATCGTTGTAAAAGAAATAAGATTCGCAGAGAGAGTTTCTTTCCTGAAACTTACGGCACTGTCTCTGTCAGAGCTCTTCCTATTCCCGACGACCGTTCGTACATGCCTACAGACTTGGATGCAGCTATAAATTAGGTTTTATGAGGGAGATAAAATGCGCGTTATTATCTAAACGGCGACGCCTTTACAGAGATCGTGGCCCACGCTATTTTTCGAACACGCACGTGTGTGCATGCACGTACAGGGATCTTCTCCTTGGTGTATACACGTGTATAGATACCATGGGTTCGTGCGTATATCGCGCGGAAAGGCATTCACCCTCGAATACGTCGTCTACGACGAACCCTTCGTAATATGCATAGACTGACTGTCAAGTTCAGGGAATGAATAGGAAATTGAATGGGAAGGACGATAGTCCGGCATAAGAAATAACATTTATCACGTAATGTTCCTATATTTATGCGTGATTTTTAAACATTCTGCTATTACAGTTGCTCACTTTAACGTTCGATTACTATCACTTTGTATAAGGAGAAGGATCGTTTAAATATCCGTGTAGAGTTGCCCGACGAGAACGGTTTAGGGTTTATCAATTTCTTTTCACTTTTCAGCAACTTCGTCAGCTAAACTTCGATATCCGCACACTTCGATATTTCACCCGCGAATTGAATAATAAACAACGACGAGTTATTGCTAATTCGACTCGATAGAAGCGACAGATGTTTCTTGACGAAATACGGAATTTGAACGACGTTGCTTCGTAAATATTTTTCACCGTCTTCGAGCAGCGACTATAAAAGTCGGGCCTTTCCTATATAGAACGAAAAATTAAATGTTACGCTGGCTCATTTTTCACGTGACGTCAATACGTAATATTTCACGGAAACGACGTATTTCCTGGCATTTTATCTTTGCCACTTAAATACGAAGCCATCGATCGTGCTTTTTATCGATAACAGATTAACGCGGCCGGCAGGGACTATAATTTGCATCAATTTTTCACGGTGTCATTTTTCCTAGATGTATTATCGGAGACAGATTACGAGTAAAAAAAGAAAACAGAGGAAAAAAGAGAAACAGGAAAAGAACGGCCGAGTAATTGATCTCTTTTGAAAGGAGGATTGGTATCGATACGAACTCGTTACACCTTTAGAATGCGCAAATTAATATTCACGATAATGCCGCGGAAAGAGTCTGTTTATCAGCGTGAAAGACGAAAACCGCGACTTACGAACACGGGACCGACGTTCCCTATAATTTATAACAGTGAGTTTTGCAACAAAAGCAGTCAGAAATGACCACCCAGTGGCAGGGTAACGGATGTTCAGTCATAACATCTGATGAAGCGAAACATTAACGAGGCGATATATCAGCCGGTTCTTATAGACGTAGCGTGGGCGGTATCTTGGACATCACCCAGACGAACGAGCACGAAATGAAATGTGAAAGAAGTAATTTCTCGGGGCCTGCCATGTCCGTTCATCGAAGTGGTAAGAGACTCTTTGACTTCTTCAAGACCGGCGTTAAGTTGCCCGAACGACAAAGGGCTGCTGAAACTATGAAACACGCTTGGGAAACATTTGAAACGGCGAAAGATGAAATACAGCCATTTCTTCCTTTATCTTCCTTTATCTTCCTTTATCTTCGCTCCACACCACCTTTTAACTTTTAACGTTGCAAAATTTCGAATGGGCTTCGCTGGGAGTAGTAAAACTCCCGAATAATGATGCAATTAAAAACCTTTCCTGACAATTCATTCTTTATATATATATATATATATATATAACATTTCAATTATATACACGGCAATTCTTATCGCGTAGCAATGGAAAGAGAAAGAAACGCGTATTCCTACCTCCTTCCCATTAAGGAGGCAGAATATAGGACTGTGAAAAGGAAAAGAAGGTTTGAAAATAAAAATTCACCGACTGACAGGGCAGATTGTAAAACGTGGTTAGTGAACGGCCAATAAAGGAAGACAATAAATCGTCGGAGAAAGATATGAGCAAGCATGACAGCGGCACTATGTCGAGGCCCATTATTCATTGGCTTAAGCCGAACGCGAAGCAGCTAATGAGATCGGCATACCGACGTGTTCGCGGTGATCATAGCCGATGGACAAGCATAATAATCCGGCAGAGATTGCGGATCGGCGAAACGTCCGTTGGCGTGGCACGGTAGCCGCAGATGGAACTTCGATATGGTCGCAGAGTGCGTGTCGGGACCGAGCGAGAAACCATTCCTGGAAGTAGTTAACTACGTCGTCGCGTCCTGAACCATGTTCCGATTCGTGTACGTTCTGCCGATTAACCTCCTGCCTCGATGCTTTTCATCTATCGACGTTCAATCACAGCTCTAAGCTCTAACCTCTGCTCGATTTACCTTCTCGTTCCTTCCATAGTTTAAGCCGTGCCCGTTTATTTCAAACATTTCGAACGCGTGTCTTCTACCCTTTGAACGAACGCACTTTGTACCTCGCGTGCTAAAGAACGAACATTTTTACTGTCAACGCTTCTCTACGTCTTCTCGTTTTGGTAACAGTGAACAGAAACTGGCGTCCCCCCGGCATCCGGAAGTGTTCAGTTCAGTACGAAGGGAAATGTAACGGAGTATCGGGTTGCGTTTTCTGAAAATATGAAACTCCCAGTTTTTCGATATTACATTTCTCCCCTCCTCGATTTCCTCTTACAACCTTCTTTCTTCTATAAATATATCGAGAAGCAATCGATCTCTGCTCCTAAAGCTTATTTTGCAACGTTCAATTTGAAACAATAGCATTTGAAACTGAGAAGGATATTACCCCTGCACCAGGCAAGAAAAAAATGATCTTGACATTTGAAACATACATTAACAGGATAATACCGGCGTAGGCATTTAATTGCGCAATTTCATACGCACAGTACCTTTCGATTGAACGGGAGACGTATTAGCGTCGACCTGATCGGTCGACACCTCGCAGTTTATGATATGATCACGTTACACATCGTCGTTTTGTATTCCACACCGAGTTGTGTCAATTTATTTTACGTTCTCGTGTAGGCTGAACAAGTTGAATGATATAAAACGACAGTGGCACATGTTTCTTTCACCTTTTACACAACGCACACATTGATCGTGTCACGAGATATGCTCCGCTACTTTAGGAAAGCAGCTCAACTTTCTCATAACTTTATTCACCGACGGGGGAGTGGAAGTTTTACGAACGAACAAGTTTAATGGCCCTTTCAGTATGGATAAAAATATAATCGACGGGTTAACAAAGCTTGCTATACGGCAATCCTGTTTCTCCTCTTGAACGTGAAACGTTTCAAATGCAAATGCTGTTTTGAATATCTAAATTCAAGCCCAAAATTGAAGAGTAATCGAAGGAGGGCGAGTGGACTACCGCGATTTAAATGGTTCGTTTAGGGAACGCGGAAGCGGCGACTGCGTCTGGCAGATGCTCGGCCAGTTGTTTTCGTCTTCTTTCGTCTTGTTTCGTTTCGCCAGAAATGTGTCAACGTGTCTAGGATAGAAGACGAATGTCTCACGTAGGTTCTCATTAGCAGAGCCCAGCGGGGCATCCAGAATCCCCACCAGTTTTCTCATTTTTCTGCCATCCGTTTACAGCTGATCCGAAATTCCATCGATGAGAATTCTCCAGGTATATACGTCCTCGCCGTGTCGAGGGATTTCACCAACCCACCCACCAACTAAACTTTGCATTCACTCGCACAAAAGTCATGACTAATGATTCTAGTATATACCACCACAATGAGATTTACTGCCCTTTTTCTACGCCCTCGTGCCCCGCCAGCTGAATAACCCTACTAATTTCTGTCCAGCCTTCGTCACCCGGAGAAAGGAACAAATTTGTTCCAGCAGCAGCAGCAGCAGCATAGGGTGAAAATTCGAGGAAAATAGACGAGAAATATTGAGATATTGGAGAATGGAAAGAAACGGTTAAAAAACGCCGATTAAAAAGAGTTGAACCGTTGAAGCGTTCAAGTAATACACATCGTTTAATTCTAACGCGAAGTAATTTCGAGGTAAAATAATGATAACTTGTATGGAGTTTTATCTGCAAAGTAATTACTAGACCGCGGTAGCAGTAACGAATGACTCACGATCATGTTTTCCTTCGGTCGTTCAAGTATCTTTGGAAGGAGAAATGGAACGGTTGGTGCAAAGCAAAGTAGTACAATCTGCGAGACTGCCACTTGGCCGTAACAGATACGCCAGGAAATAAATGTCTGTATAAAGGAGTTGGCAAGTTCCTCGGATGATATCAAGATGCCGCCGGCTAATACAGCCTGCTCGGTAGTTCAAGACAAGGGTGAGGAAGCGTTTCACGGAGGACATAGCCCTTTGTCCTATATCTTCCATTTTCTGTTTTTTTTTCTCTTTCTCTTTCTCTTTCTCTTTCTCTTTCTTTTTTCTTTCCAACGATGTATCTTGATATCAAAAGAATTTTGGCTTTATCTCCGTGCTTTTATCCAGAAGGGAAACGATATACGATAGCCAATAAAGAGAAATGATATTCTGCCTGAAGAGGAACTTTTGCCCGGATAGCAAAATAACTTGGATACCACTTTCCTTTAAATATGCTCCTCGCATAAGCTCACGGAAAACTCTGCGCCCCTTTCTTAGCTGTATTTCAACAAGTTTCCTTCCCTCTATCGATTACCTGAAATCTTTCCCTCCCTTCCCAGTAATAATTATACTCAAAGCTGGTGACTAACGATATACACATTTTACTGGTTGCCTGTGACAATAGTTTCCTATCTCTCGTAAAATATTAAGATTGTACCCCTTATGCAACCTCATAGACTTGGCTGGTTCACGCTGACGTAAAATCGTGAAGATGGTAAAAAGATTCGAGCTCGATCGAAGAGAGGGTAATACACGTGTCGAGTTATCAACCTTTAGAGGGAACCGGATAAAACGATTTCGTTGTTGCTTGCTAAAATACAGTTCTTCTTCTCTGAGAAGACAGTTGAAATCATCGTGAAATATATATTTTCCAGGCGAAGTAGCTGATACCCGTCCACCTTCTTCTAATTGTGTTGACAGAGCGTACCAGGGAAGCCGACAGAGCGGACAGAACGACCATGATTCGTGACCACCTGTCCACGATGAACTTCCCTTCGAAGGAGAGCGCGTGTAGTGGTGCAGTATATGGCCTGTACCCTGTGGGTAACAGGCTATTTGTTAATGCTCGTATGATGATCCTGCGGCCTCTGTACAAACATGTCAAGTTGTCGCGGTGTAGTAAGTCCATTCGTTGACCAGAAACAGTTGGCTGGCCGGTCAGTGTTGCATGTCACGGTGCTGTCGCTATTTAACCTTCTATCAGTTCGAGTCTTTCGCGCCATTCACGTAACACGCCGTATTATGTATATACCACCACCTGCTCACCACCTCACTTCCATTTACTGTTTCAATAACAATAAGCTATCCGTTCGTCGTTCTTTTCCTACAAATTTTCTTTCTTCTTTCTTCTTTCTTCTTTCTTCTTCCTTTTAAGCGGCGATTTTATTGGCTTTAGTTTCGATTCCTCGAAGACGTAGTACAGGTTTAATTCTTCCCTGCGAAATGTCGTCGATTCGGCGACTGGAAGAACGTCGCAGCTCCCTTTGCAATTTGTATGCAAAACAGCAAAGTGACTAGGCAAATCAATGGGACGAGGCGGTCGCCGAGTGGCGTTGCTGGTTACGTATTCGTGGATCTCTCGCGCGTTCTTCCTCCACGATGATAAAGAGCAATGTGGACACGACGGAGCAGAATGTGAGCAAGGGCAAACGAAAGAGTGCGTCAGATGGAATTAGGCATGCTTCGGTAGATTAATGGGTCTGGGTTGACGCGTTGGTGGAGACGGTACGGTTCAAGCTCTAGTCGGATTGGATTAGTCGAACGAAGTGTATACCACGTTTACGATGCGTGCACCAGTCAACTGTCATTGTGCATTCTGCTAACCTTGCTAATTATTCCGTTACGCATGATAGCGTCTCTGATAAATCTTCCACGAATTTTCCAATCGTTCGAAATAAGTCGAAATAAATCGAAATAAATGAAAACAACTTACAGAGTTAATTATTTCATATTTACATATATATATTAAACACGAAATGTACAAACGATCGTGTCAAATCGTGCGAAATTTGTTCTAATTGGAGGAGGGAAGGGAGAACGAACGTGTGAAGAATGCATAGGCTACTTAAAATTGAAGGTTCGTTGGTAAAAAAGGGAAAGGCCGGTGTAAAAGAATAAAAGTATATACGTGCAGAGGAATCCGTATAAGGCAGAAGTTATGATGGATATACGTCTATATCGAACTATCAGCGGCGTCTTAGCGGAGGGTGCTGGCATCGTTATGGGCACGACGTTGACGGACGGCTCTCTTACGCACGGTTGACAGGAAACACAAATTGTGGGCGCAGCTGCGCCGATAGTAATCAAGAAACACGGTAGGTAGCGGAGTAGAGTGGCCGGATAATAATTCTCTCTCTGTCCGTGGAAGCGTGTACACACATGCCCTGGGTTATAGACTAGGAAGAGACGTGCGATGAACAGACAGGAAGGAGCACTGTGCTGCGAGAGAGAGAGAGAGAGAGAGAGAGAGAGTGTGTGAGAGAGTCGAGGGGGGGGATGGGAGGGGCAGGGATAGGACGAGACAGGGCTGGTGGCACTTCACAGGAAAACGATGTTGATCCAGGTCGATACCTGTCATCCGCTGGCCGATGTACTGTCGAGATTGCTCCTAGTTCAGGACCCGTCTCGCTTTACATTGATATTCGTGTGTCCCCCTGTCCTGTCTCTCTATGCCGGCATACAATGAACACCGACCGTAGTCTCTTACCGACCACCGCCACGGTATGGTATTTAGCTAGTGAAAAGGTGCAAACCCGCTGCCACCGAGGAAAAACTTTAGCACACAAAGCCACTCGAAGTTTGTGGCGTGAGGAAAATATTCTATTGTATCTATATATACGTAGGATGGATAGTTTACGTTCGACAATCTTTCGCTATTTGTATTTCTTAATATTACATTTAAATTGAACGTGTCGTGAATTGTAATCACGTGGAAAATAGTCGTATACGACGAGTTTCTTACATTTATCGCGTTCGATATTCGGTATTCCATGCCACTAACTGTCATTGCAAATCATAAGTATCGATATTACTGTCAGTTTATTTACTTCGACTTTGGTTGCGAATAAATGAATAAGTAAGCGAATCGGTATGCAAAAAGAAATAAGCAAAAAAAATAAAAATGTAAGGTAAATAATGTCAGAAATAAAACGAATTCCGCGATAAGAAATGCTCGAAGGCTGCGATTGGAAGTTATATCGAACTTTGAATTTCCTTTTTACAAGAATTTAATCATGAAGAATTTACGTAAGTAAGATTGAATAAGGTCATATTACACGAATATAAGCTCCTTTGCGATGTAATACCGTTTTAACAGTTGGCGAACATATCGGCGCTAATGACGCGATTACATCTTTTCTTGTGCCGCGTTTTAGGCGTGGCAAATTATTCACTGACATGTAATAGCGTGATTAAGTCAAATTAGTTTTTGCCGATCGTGTCAAGTTATCTATGAATTATTTTCTGGTCAATACAAGTACAGGTTTAACCGATGTAACGCAACGATAATTGATGCTGTCACTAGGAGGAAAACATTCTTGGTTGCTTCGGAAGTGTTTCGATTTTCACCAATGTCCATCGACAAAATAAAATCGACACGAATATTTATCAGAGATCTTCCTTGGCTAATTCTTGAAAGAAATTCAGCGTCGAAAAGAATCCAGATTGATGTTTTGTGCGCAGATTGTAGGAAAAAATATGCGCGTGCATTCGTATACACGCAACGATGGAAATGAACGAGCATTTATTTAGCAGCGCTAGGGGGGAAAAAAGTGACTGAGGGACAGTTGAAAATTTACCGGCGACGAATAGGAAAGCGAATTCTGTCAATTCTTGTCAGTTGCACCAGCCAGTTTAGCATAAAAATGCTGTTCGGTAGATGGTCGGCTTTCGAAGGCTTTGGCCGACACAGTACAAACGTATCGTATATCAAAGCAGGCGGCCATGGCCAGGGAAAATAAGAAAGTTTTTGTTCTTTTTATGGAGCTACGGTCGCCGTGGGCGGTGTCTGATATACGATCGGAGTTCAGCATTTTGTTAACGAAAAAGCTACTACTTTGGCTCGGATTTTTCTACCGGGAATACGAATAACATAAATATTGTTCCACGTTGTTTTACAAAATGGCATTCATAAAACTCGCGGCGATTTGAACGTTTCGGACGATTCGCGTGACGATATTGTTAATTCTCTTTCTTTTTTCTTTTCTCTTTTTTCTTTTCTCTTTTCTCTTTTGTTGTTTCCCAACGATCCTGGAAATTCAAGAAAATCGCTGTATTTAGATTAGGTGGAAGATGATGGAATCTTGAATAGTACACGCAAAATGGTCGAATCGAAATGCATCGGACCGTTCTGAAATCGATACACGTGCACGTGCGTAAACACGAAAGTGATTGAGGCAAAGAGGAGGAGGAGGAAGAGAGAGAGAGAGAGAGGGTTGGAAATTCTTCGGTGTACCAGTTTGGACATATTCCCTGAATGCCTATTTAACTATTGTAGTTAACGTAATACGACATCCGCCACGGCGAGTGATTACGGAACACGCGATGCAAATTTACGGTATTATTGTAATAAACAGGTTATAAAGTCTGATAGCTTCCTTGTGTATTAAAATTATACTAAACCACTATGGTTTCTGCATGATCACTATTTACAATGTAAATGTGTTTTATACCATCGTCTGCGTGTATGTGGCATAAATTCTACGGTATGCAGGCTAACCACGCTCGCACGTCTGCTGCGTGCGTGCGTGTGCGTGCGTGTGCGTGCGTGTGCGTGTGTGTGGAAGGGTGCGTTATTAAGAATGTTAACGTATGTTCGTGACGGGTTGTCAGGAACCCCCTTATCCGGCTTAGCTCGCTTCGCTTGGTAGATATAAATATGCAATAGCGCTTGTCATGCGCAGCGCCTAATAATTGAATGTATAATAAAGAAGGCGTCGCTCTGTGTCATGCTGACAGACAGACTACAGAGAGACTACCACCGAGAGAAGCACGCGGATAGACGTCACCTGTCAATTTTATTTGCTTCTTTCGTTGATGCGTCTCTTGCGACGATGATCCGTCTCTTTACCTGCCCCGTTTTCCCATCTTTTCACATTTCCTTTCCGCCATTGCTAAGTATGGAATCGATGTTATCGACAATCGCTAATATCGTATCCGTTTCCTCGCAATGGTTGCGCCTCTTGTGTTACCGCAGAGCTTCGTCGCTACCGGGTTTCACCGATCAATTGAATATAATTGGAAATTTCGTTGTTTAAAAAGAAAGAACGAAATTTGACCAACTAGGGGATGATCCTCGAAGTGAAGAGAAAAACTGAGTGTCTACTATAGAATAAATATCGATACCTGCGACGATGTTGCTGTTTGTTAAGAAATCCAACGGTACCAAAATGGCGGCGATAATTTCCGAAGATGGATACGTATGATATATTTACGTATATACGATAAACGATCGGACAGGAAGTAATTTTACGGAATTAGGATCGGCATATTTACCCTTCCCTTAAAAACTTTTCAAGAGTGACGGCGGATCCATTGATAAAAATATCAGTGAAATGCTACTGGTGTGGACGACGGTGAATACGACGTACAGGAAGAAGGCTGTAAACGGCCGATTTGATATACATTCGAGAGTGCCCTCCATTTCCCTGACAGCTAGGCAAACACTGAACTGACGTTTGGAATAGCTCTTATTTATTCTAACTTGTTTATTTAGGCTGCAGGGATCGCATTACCTGAGAGGGTTTGAGTGGCAGGGGGAAGACTACCGTTGTCAGCACTAAACTCATTGTCACGAGTCAGCCTATCGGAGATACAATGTCCAAATCTACGCCTCTATACGAATATGTGTATACCGACCACCTAAGTGAAAGGCAATTTTGTCTTCTCGCTTTTTCATATTCAAATTGAAACTCGATTCACTTTTAAACGAAAATATCTATCTATTTACCGAAGAATCTACCAATTTTTTATCCCAACCAACATTACAGAGTGTAAAAAGTATGAACATTTTCAATAAAGATGCAAGCACAATCGAAATGCCGGTGCTGCTAGGTTGTACCTGATTGTCAAAAACATTATACAGATTAAATGTACTCCCTGTTAGCGTATCGTAATAGCTCGATGAAAACTGTCAGCTCTCGTAAATAAGACACCCGAGAAAGTCGCGTAGACATTGCATACAGACACGATAGACGTTATACATAATGTCGTTCGACGAACCGTATCTCAGCTATGTAACTGTACAAGTAGCCGACAGATTTTCAGAATTGATTTTCTCGAAGAAGTTTGGTCGATTAAAATAAGTCACCCTGTATAAACGATTTTAAAAAGATTATAAATTAGCAAGCATCCTGTAATTTTAGAGGTGAAATCAGTGTTTTCTGCTGATTAATTTGAATCTTACGCGGATAATACCGGTAACGGTAATGTACAATATGTACAATTGTGCTTTCTTCTTGTTATTAATATCGAAGTGGGTAGCAGCGTTTGTATTATCCACGAGCAAATGTTTTTCGAACACCCAGTGTATTGGATACGAACTGGAAGCATAATGTATTATACCAGCTAGGCAGGTATATTACAGAGCCGCACTTATGCGCGACGGGCTATGATTGATGACAAGTCGTTGCCTGTTATGAATATAATATCGATCAATCACGCTATTTACCGGACGAATGCATAGGCCCATTCTATCGTCCTATGCTTGCCTACCAACCTATCTATATATCTATTTCGACTTGACCTGCTTCTATCGAAATTTCAATCCATTTTTCACCGTCTGCACTAACGAATAACGTATACTCGCGACTTTCTGCCGTTAACGAATGATCGCGCGAGGTAATCGATACGAACGCTCTTTTCAAATGGTGAATAAATCGCGACAGATTTTTACCCTCGAATCTTTTGCAAATGATCTTTTTCGTTAGCTAAGCTATCCGAATTATCGAAATTTACGATCAACCAGTATGTATATATATATATATATATATACAGTTCGTTTCAATGCGTTAAACGAAATCCTACCCGAGCCATAACTTCTACTTCCTCTTAGGCTTATTCCCCTTAATCTATGTTTCGAAAAAGACAAGAAGAGAAGGGTCGTGTATGTGCCCGTGTGCCTTTCTCTCTCTCTCTCTCTCTCTCTCTCGTGTATGTGTGTTTTTAGTGAAAGGGCAACGACGATTTAAAGCGGGATATTCAAAAAGGTAAGTTCGACCGTGCGATATCTGATCATCGTTTCCGCACGCTGTCTCCTTCACGGGACAGTACTCGACTATCGGGAGCTTATATACATTTTTTGGCTAACAAAAGGTCGTTAAAAATCCGTTAGATACGGCTGTCAGATAGGCGCAGCTCTACTGTGTGCGGTTACAGGAGAAGCTCTCAAGTTGAGCTCTTTGTACGTGATTTGAATGCAATCGGAGGGATGCCGTACGGTCGCCAAGCCGAAGAGGGAGGGGAAAAGTAGGGGATTGCCGGTCGTCGGAGGGGTGTCGACGAGGGAAGGGGGGTAGCGGTGCTAATCTCCGATCAGTGTCGAGAGCGTAACGCGATCCGACACGACGTGACGTGATCCAGACTCGATAGCCAGCGAATACAAGCCTGCAGCCTTGTGCATGGTGTCGAGAAGGGCAAAGCCTGGGCTTTACAAAGTGTACTGCGCTAAAATCGACACAGACAGTTCTACGTGACGCCGTAAATTGAACTACTTATTGCGTCACGGCCTGGACTCACCGACCACGCCAAGATTAATCCGGATTTTGGAGTGGAAACTTGCGAAGCGTCTGTCCCTTACATAATAATTCACTGTCGAATACCTGGGACAATATTCGTCTATCGAGGTGACGAGGACGCAGCCATGTACCTTTCCCCTTGCCTTTCGAAAATCGAGAAACCAGAGAAACGATCGAAATTCGTTTAGGGTTTTTCAAAAAATATTTAGACAACGAGTGTACTAGGGGGTATAGATTTTGGAAATGCGCGCACGGTGCGCGTTGTGCTTGGAGCGTCAAGAGTCGCGCCACCCTTGCGTGCAGCCAAGCGCTTGTAATACAAACTCCAATGTAGTATGTAGTACCCACACGATGCTGTCACAAGTGCTCACACGTCATTGTGACATTGTGAGC
Source organism: Anthophora plumipes (assembly GCA_951804975.1). Classification (NCBI taxonomy): domain Eukaryota; kingdom Metazoa; phylum Arthropoda; class Insecta; order Hymenoptera; family Apidae; genus Anthophora; species Anthophora plumipes. The sequence goes on along the minus strand of OX638123.1, from coordinate 15,734,542 downwards.
GCCCACAGGAGTGTGAGGAACCAGTTGTCGAGAGCAACAGCTGCTCGACCCGTAACCCACATACATCACCGCACGTCATTGTTCACCGCGTGCATTATTCGAAACAGGTATGGGGACGCACCTTGGCATTACGTCACCAGGAGACACTAGACCAGTTAATGGGTGTACGTCATCTTACCTGAGGAATGGCCAATGATATTACTCAATCGTGCGTGAAGCCAATACTGTGAGAACACATTATTCGTTCATCGATACAACCATATTGTTTTACAATACCGTCCATGGCTTATTCTGATTTCTTACTGGACGTATAGTACCGTATAATTATATAGAATTATCCAAATGCGACGACTAGATGTGTCAGCGTTGTATAACGTTTGCACGTCGTATATTTTCAAACGATCTTATTCGAGCTTATTAGGAAAATGGGCCATTGTTTTCAAGGAAAATTTAATCATTTGTAATTGTCCAATTGTAACGGGCCATATTTTCGATAAAAACAAAAAACGAGCCTTTGAAAGGTTTTTGCAGTTTTAATGGTGATCGCGACAATTGCATCCATGGGGATGTATTCATAAAACAAGGATGTTCCTTGTTACGATACATCTTTGATGGATTGTCAGAGAGGGGCAATAGATAAAGGTTATTTCCATTTTCTTGCACGAGCAACGATGTTTCGTGCAATTTCAATATGAAATTGTGAATAATGCATGCTGAGAGGTCTTGAGCCGCCGACATCGTCACGCAGTTCACATCCTCTCGTGATATAAAACTGAGATAGATGGAACGCGGCAAGTTTGAATAATGAGCGCTTGTAACGACGATACGTCGACTGCTCTTCTAAGCGGTTTGCAGCGGTAGTGCGTGGAACGGAGCTGTTCAATAGAAACTCCGATGTCGAGTCGTTCTATAAGTCACTTCACTCGACTCATTAACCAGTCGAGTAAGACTCATTTATCATTCAACGACTGACGGACAGCGTTCTACCGCGAAATATATATTTCTCCGCGCTGCCATACGCAACCTAACGGTAGTGCTTTGGAAACTTCTCTCGAGACCAATTTATTTCTTTCCTCTAATTCCTCGATCTCGAGTAAAATACCTAACCATTCGCTATTATTCGCGTTACTTCCAACGATCGTCTTTTTCGAAAAAGGAACAAGAAAGCGCGGCTTTAGAATTTCTGAAAGATACATTCTGAAATAGAGACAGGAAAACTGTCGAAGACTCGCCAGATTCGGAGGGAGGGGTCGGTGGGATAAGTGGGGATAAGCAAAGTGAATATTCCGCGCAAAGTCTCGCGGGAACGAGCGGCAGCTTCCACTAAATATTGAGAGGATAGTCAACAGAGAGACGGAACAAGCACAATGGGTTCGCGCCTTCCTAATCCTACGGAATCTGGCCATATGTAAGGATTACGTTGGTCCGACTCAACATGGTCGCGTTGTCGCGTTAAAGCCGCGGACCAGCCATTAGCCAGTGGCGCGCTCTGGCTGGCCAGCTCCGCAAGCTTAGAGACGCTATCAGCGATGGCTTAGTTGGCTTTCTTTCTATCTCGTCTTGTGATCCGACTAGCTGCTACTCGCTCCTAGTTACAACATCCTCGCCTGTGATGCCCGAAAGATGTAACGAGCTGATAGTTATCTTCATCGTCCTACGTTGAAAGTGATAGGACAAGTTCGAACGAGGATAGCTCGACTCGGTAAGATGATATTGCGGAAGAGTAATACCGAGTAACAGCGAATGCTCCGCATGATTGTTCCACGCTTCTACGTGGTTATGAACAGATTTTCGAGCTGCGTCCTGCTTTTGCGGCGAAACGAGTGTCGGACAAGTGTTAGTGTTTAGGAAAGTTTTGCAGGAGGAAATTTGAAGTAAGTGGTTAATCGACGGAGGGATTGAAAATAGAGTGAAACGTGGCAATTGAAAAATCTTTTCAAATCGTGGCAATTGGAAATTTTCGGTGAAATGGTATTCCGTCAGGAAGAATCCCTTCGGACCGAAGGGAATTCGGATCGACGAAAATTCGAAAGATAAATCGCGTCGAAGATTCACGATGTTGGGAGTCGAAGTAGCACGTACGTTAATTTGATTTTCTTCGGTGCATTTCGGGGCTGGTAAGCCCCACCACCGCGTTTCGAATGTTCGAGGTCGCGACGTCGAGCGTTACGTGTCTGCGGAAGACGGGATCGGGTAATTTATCAAGCCACAAGCGAGAGAACGACTCCTGGCCGGGCGGGTAATTTAACAAGATTGATGCGAACCCGTCATGCCACAGTTTCGCAGCTCGCGAGAAGGGGTCGGTCGATGTTGGGGATGTCGGCGGTGTGGGGTGACGTCGGAGGGCTCTGACAATGAGAAGATGAGAGAGGTAAAACCAGACGTGTGAGCGACTGGTTATTAGGAAGCCTCATCACGCAGCCCGGCACAGAATCACGCAGAGCATTAAAACAATGCCGCGAGTGATGGAGGTTGCTAACATCTCCGTGTCTACCAGTTTCACCACTGTCTAACGTGCAGCTTGACAAATGTTGCTACAATTGCCTTTTGTCTCGATGGGAAATTCGCCCTGGGGGAAATATCTCTGCGAAATAAACATTTTTACCTCCTTCGAGTGGACGCTACGGTGTTTAACGATTTCCTAGGAAATCTACTATTCAAAGCAAATGTGAGAATATAGAGTTTCCAAAAAAAGAAATTCAACGCGATCCACTTGGCAAAATATATATTTTGCTTTCTACATATATTCCTATTTATAGAAGAGGTTGTACGTTAAAAACAATTCCCCGAGCATACGCAAGGCGCGAACGCGGACATTTCGATCGAATTTATATTTTCTTCAGGTGTTCTACTTGCCTCGCTCGCAAACTCCACGAAGCGAGTGTATAAAAAGGGTTCGGTAAGAGTCGAGCGTGGATGTGCATCGCTACCGCAGCTACATCTTAAACGCATTCAGGAAATTGGCTGCGATATCGGCGCCAATTTATCGCCGTGGGATACTCGAAAGTTGCGGCAATGCCATCCACGGATGACTTCGCAAACACACCAGTTGTCGTCGCCACGGTAACGCAGAACCGTTTGCAACCGCGAACATTTGAATAATTCGGTCGTTTGCAGGCGAACTTACAACGCCATGCGCATACAGCCGGATCATGGCCGCTACTTACTGCGCTGTACACCGATCTCCGGATAGTTTTCGAGCCCGTTTTCGTGTCCCGTGAAAGTGGACATGTTTTTGACCACGCGCCGCCTCGCTGCATCTATTTTTCCCAACGGTTTATGACGATCCTGCGCTCACCAAATGGCCCAGAAACGGGATCAATTGCTACCGTTTGCTCAGCTAACTCCTATCTCCTCTCAGAGGATAGGAAATTGCGAAAGGCAATTTTTCGAAAATCTCTTCTAGACCTTCCTTTTCGCAGATTCAAAATAACCGCGGAATTTCAGAAAAAACGTCAGAAAATATACCGACAGGAGTGAAGTTGAGCCGTCGTTGATTAAACAGGATAGGGACACGGTTGAAAAGTATTATTCTCTTACGCAAGCGACGTGTATAATCTGAATACGTAAATGAAACGCTGATATTATAAAATTTCGTCCGTAACTGTATCTGGCACAGATTTGTCAGAATGAATTTACATTCAGATGGCGTTATCTAATCCGCAATAAGTGAAAAAATTTACGGCTTTCGGTAAATCATGACTCGAGCCTGCTTACCCCGCGCACGCGAATAATGCCGTGCGTCTGAATTGTTTATGGTTCTGCCATAAAACAATGATACGAGAGATTATAACTCAGCGAGCAGTGAAGTTCTTTGTGCGTGAGGCATCACCTGCACGACTTCGCAAACCCGGAGTTATGACACCTCTGTTTATCAAACAGACTTGGTTCGCAATGCTCTTCCACCCCTTCATTCGGATATTTATCAACAGATTCTCGCTATTTTTACGAAACTGTGCGAAACTGTGCGAAACTGTGCGAAACTGTGCGAAACTATTATTCCTCGATTATTACCTTTACGTATACACCTGTTTACGATCGATAAATATAGCAGGATCGTTAATAAATAGACGCTGTCGGGAAGTTCATATATGCATAAACGATAACTGTCTGTATGAAGAGTGTTTAATTTCCTGCGTCGTATTCAATATTATGTCACGGTGTTCCTAAACCTTCGCGATAAAAATTCGATAATTTCGCGCGATATTAATTATCGAAGCATTTACATATGTATATACTCGAGTCACTCTATATTTTCGAATCGTTCGCGGTACGAGCTGCGCGCTCAAGCTGATCCTGCGAGTGTTCTTCCCTTCCAATGTTGTTACGCCACTGAGTCGTAATTTAACCGGAGCGTTTATGGCATTGTTGTGAAGCAGTGCTTGGCGTCGTCTTATAAAACCAATTTCGCGGGTATTATGCAAGCTGTCAGTCCCATAGGTGAATTATGGCGGACATAGCCAGCAACACAAACACGTATTGCCGTGTGCCAGTGCCAGCGTGTTTTATTTTTGCGCTGACGCGACTCCACCCGATTCATTCCGTATTAACAGCAACGCATGCCGGGATAACAACCCTTTCTTAACGGGGGAACGTGCTAACCGTGCACCGGTGATATCTGCATCTCTGTCATCCTGCCAGATATTTTCTATTTTTTCTGCAACGGTAAATTAACGACTCCTATTCATTGCGTATCGCGTAATGGTTTTCAAACGTTCTCAAATCGTCTCACCAGTGAATAAGTAATTGTAGTTGATGGTATTATAGAAATGACATGACACAGCCTTGCTAGAAATAACAGAGGCATTATCAGAGCAATCCCCTCGCAAAGATTAGAAGGCATTCGTTGATAGCGGTATGTGTTATTCTTATCGTGTGTCGCTTTGTTCGCGATTACTTGATACTTTAACGAGATTATTTAAGGCTAGCTAATCGTACAAGACGCGGAAGACTCTTTTTCGGGTAAGGAAGAAAGGAGTTTCGAACGATATTCGTGTTTCTGCTTGGTATTAAAACTATCTCAGAGCCTTATTTAGGAATTTATGAAACGCGTAGAGAACGGTTCACCCGTTAGGACAGTGCCATTTCACGGATCTCTTGGACAATAAAGCAGCGTGTACACTGTTCGCGGCTCCGAGTAGAAAACTAGTATCTGAACGTCGTGTTTAAGTCCATTGGAATATACGGCGCTATATCCGGAATTTCGTTCCAGACCGTTAAGACACTAGATTCCACTTTATCGGCACCGTAATGGTTATATAGCTGTTAAAGTTGCCCCTCATGCAACTTTTCCAATCTTATCTTCACGTATGGCTTCCTTCCCTCCCTGTCCTTTCCTGTCTTGCATATCCTTCTGTCTCGTGCTTCTGTCTCATGCTCGTCCCAGGGAAAGCGGAAAGGATTTACTTAAATTGAACTGCATGCGAGGAGTTGTCGATGAGATTTGTTCGGGCATCAGAGAGCGCTGACCGTTGTAAAAGTGCTCGTGCCAGCCTCGCCAGAAAACCGAAGCGAAGAAATCGAAAGAGGGACTACGGAGAAGGTAATGTCTTTCTCCTTTCTTTCTATTTGGGGTTGCCATTGAACTCGTTGGTGACCAGCTTGTCGATACGTGCTTGGCATCCCTATTTCACTCTTCACTCCTATACCATTCCACTGGTAAAACTCGAAATTCTATGCTATTTCCTATTGGATCACTGGAATCTGCCTAACTCGATTCCTTTCTTCTTTCTTTCCTCACCTCTTTCGAAAATCGTTTCCCCTCCTTTCTGCCCTTTTAATATGCCATTTCGAGTCTTTCATGTGAAATGTCGAACGACGGAGGCAGAGATCGGTAACGTTGCCAAATGGACAGAGTTGTAGGTCAGTGCCAATAAGGGTGGGAAGAATTTCGCGAAATTGATCGAAGCTAGTCGATGTGTCTAATTGGCTGGCACATAATCGCACGGAAATTCCGTTTCTACACGGTTGAAAATTGCAATCGCGATAGTCTATACTTTTTCATGCGTTAAAAGGTTAGTCTGGCAGCGCGAGGTAATAAATTAACATGAATAATGTCTACCCCGAGACAAGGCGTTTTGAATGAATTAAAAGGAGAACACGGTTCTAGGAAAAAAGCCTCGTTTCTGCTCAGTTGTCGTTCGTGTGCCTGAAATCGCACGTGTCAAACTCACGAGTGACGTTTCGTAAATGCTAATGGCAGAAATCAGCAAGTACTTAAGATCCTACGCGGCAGTTAATTAATTTTGATTGAAATTATATTCAACTTGGTTCTTTATCAAATGATTGTACATTTATACACGTTTCCTAATTAATATTTCATTAGTAGGAGCGAGTACTGCAATTCATTTCCTGTGTATCAGTCGCAATTCGAGCGAGATATCGTCGATAAATTGATTATTACCGAGTGACAATTTGATCGACTATATTTTGCCATCTTTTCGCAGAGGCCGTATACGCTTTTGGGAACGGAACAGGCAGATTTACAATACTCTTAAGAAATATGTTAACCAGATAATTCGCCAATGAGTAGAAGTTTTATAGAGTGATGAAAGCGTATATAATTCGTTTGATAACGATGCCAGAAACAAGTCAAGCGGATCTGTTAGCCAACGATTTAATTTTGTAACAGACATCTCGAGCGAACCGTTTAAATTTCGAGAAGAAAATACAATATTGCGGAGGAACAAGGCTTTGGTAGAAAGTGAAGATGTCGTCGGCATTTAATAAGGTTAAAATGATCGAACCGTATGGTCGAACGATACACGCAATTTCTACTTAAATCACGACTAACGACAGCATCTCTGAGTGGTGGTATATATTATACACGTGTGGTCGTATAACCGATAATATCGATTAAAAGTAGCCGAAGCGGCGTACTTTCTCTAGTCACGGGCAAGGTAGTTAACAGATCGCGGCATAAATAATGAATGGGCCGTGTAAGTTGAACGAGGACGGATAAGTTGCAGTATAATCGATTTGGAAAGCAATCGCGGAGAGGAATATCGGCGATTTCGAGCGTTGGCTGGTTGGCAAAGACAGCTAAAAGATCGGCTAATGGGGCGAAAATCACTTAACCCCCCGATCGATGTGAAGCGAATGCGCGTTATTCAATTCGCGCTTAAGCCAACGATAATAACATCAGCCGGCGGCAGGAGGCATGGCAGGCGGCGAGCGGCGTGCAAAGTCAAGGGCTGACGTAGCGGTGAAGATTTACGGGCACGGGCCGGGGCATGCATCCTGTATGAATGTCGGGGCAGCTTGTAATAATTCAACTCCGCGGCCACACCTCGGCCACTTCCCGTCTGCAGCCTGGCAGGGCACGACCACCGAGCGAACTGCTGCCTGGCTGCGGAGGGGTTTCCGGTAACTGCGCGGTCGACATCTCTCCTCTCCTCTCGTCTCTCTTCTCTTCCCTTCCCTTCCCTTCCATTCCCACCGTTTCTACGATCTCTATACTCTCCTCTCCTCTCTCGCCCCGTGCTCTCTCTATCTGCGGATCTATTCCTTTCCGACTACCGCCAGCTTCTTCCTTCTCGCTCTCTCTCGCTTTCTCTTCTCCACGCCCCCGACAGCCACCCTTATCCGAGAGAGCGAAGAGCTCTGATATATCGGCCGCACACATTGCACTGGATGGAACGCAATATGTCCGCCGAGAAAGGCAATAACCATTAGGTCTCGAGAAAACTGCCCCATTTCAAACGACACGAACGGTCGAATATCAGGAAATTTATATCTAGTAGCCTTTGCTCCCCCCTTCTGCCCTCTTTGCTTCACCCCTGCCCGTCGTCTTCTTCGTCCCATTCGTCGAACCCAAGCGCGAATCGCAGAGATGGGGCCAGCTAGGAGAGAGCCTCCGAGACATATCGTGCAAGGTTAGAAACGTGGAGGCAACTCGCTGGGGAGATCCAGCACAAACTTTTCGTCAGAGACCTTACAGTAGTGAACACCGGAGGTTAGACCCATTTTATACGATGGGATATGAAGTAGCAGTCACGTGCCCGTGGCCAACCGCCTTTCTTACCTATCCGCTTACACTTATTTTTTCCCCTGCCTCTCGGAACTCTTGTTCCTTTCGAAGGAGAGATATCCGGCGTCGAATCTGATTCGTCCGTTTGATATCGAAAATATACTCAAAGTTGATAATCTTGCAACGCGTAGCGCTTTCAGCCTTTTTACATAAACACATTTACCCGTGCGATATAAACGAGAAATTTATGGGTGAGATCGAAGAAGAGTAGGCATCATACCGTCGACTGCAGGGAGAAATATCGCGTATTGCTCTTTCCGTGTGACGACGGCCAAGAGCTGTCGCGTAACAAATGTTCGTACCGACACTCGTAAACTAGACTCACGCTAAAAGCCTTCGACGTTCTCCTGCGTCCTTCCTTTTCCCTCTTCAGAGACGTCAGACTTATTTTACGTTTCATAGGCAAGAGCATCTTTTTGCCAACAACGACGTTAATTGAATCTCCACGTTAATTGGAGAAATTAAGCTGCGATCTTCTCGCTGCTCGAATAGTACGGTATAGTCGGTGGAATAAATGCAGCGAAGCCAGGTAAAGTATACCAGTTCAGATCGAGATTTTCCGAGGATTTGTTTTCGACACTGTGTCTGGCTCTCGCCCCTCTCCTCTCATGAGACTAAAATTCCTTCGACCGAGTGTACACTATACGAAGCAATCTTAAACTAACAGATCACTAATCGGCGAATAGCCGCAGAATTGGAGAAAGACCAACTGGTCGGAATATTAGACGTTCTGTTAAAAGGTGAGAATCGACGTATCCGCGGCATGTCGTAACATAGATCGAGCACTAAGCTCGAGGTGAACGGGTACTGCATGGGTCTGCAGGCAGAAATTGCTTTTCCCCTATAAGGCGCCATTATCACGCACCATCTTGTTCGAATGGCTTCGTAAAATGCCAAACTGGGAACTCGGTATTGCTGTGTCCAGCGCTGCGGTCAGCTTTGACCGTCGCAAAAACTCCTGCCCCACTCCTGCCCCTCTCCTGCCCCCATTACTTCCTCTTCCTCCGCAGAAACTCGATTGTGCGGCGAAATTGTGGTTGCTCTTTCTACCCTATGTGTCCCCTTTACATCGTCTATTCCTCCTCACCTTCGTCTTCTCTTTTTCTAACGCCGAGCAGAAGCACTTTTCTTCGAGGGTGTTGGAGTGTATGGCGGACGTCGTCTGGCGAATAGGGGGCGCCAGTTGGCGATGGTACGAAGAAGGAGTGCGGATAGCTCGGCGTAATATCACCGAGACTATCTTACACATGTCGGGCAAACATAACGGCACAACTTTTGCCAAATGATGCCATTCGTTTAATTTCTTGGAACGGTTCGGCGGACGTTTTTCGGCCGAAATATTAATAACGCGCGGCGCTCAGGGGGAAAATTCCACGACTCCTTCGCCAGTCTGCGAAACTTTCTGCCACTTTTGCATCGGGTTTATCGAGCAACGTGCAAACGGTCACTTTCCAACTACGGAAAGTCAAATTTCTGTCAAATCCCCGTCCATATTTTTCATTTATTTCAAACTAAAAGGTTGTCAAGGTTTTAGACATTTTTGGTTTTTCGTGGCTTGGCTTTCGTTAGGGAGGGTTGAAAACTAAGAATATATAAACGAGGATTATTTTAGCACGGTAGAATTATAGCCTGGTGGATGGATGGATGGATGGATGGAAAAAAGAATTAGAAATGTAACCGAAAGTTGTTTAAACTTCTCCTCCCCGAATCTCGTTTTATAGTTCACTTATCTCCGAAAGATTCGAAATATATAGCCTTTCGCGTTCTGCCGAGCCAAGAAGCAATATCGTCTATGATGGTACGTACGAACGAAATCGAAAAACTTTCAATCCTCGAAGGAGCTATTGTAACAAACGTGGCCAATAAACGCCACGTATGCCGCTAGACGTGGTATCGCAATAGAAACGCACCCTTGAGATGCACTTTAGAGTTGAAACTTATAGGGATGATAGTATTCCCATTCGTTCTTATTCCTCCTTTTTATTGCTCGACGTCATTAAACCTGAATATATAAAATAGATCGTGCCTCCAGTTTGTCTTGAATTATGCATAAGCAGCAGATAAAGGGCTGTGTTGTATACGGTACTAGATCTGCATTAAATGTTTTGCAGTGGATATATTTTATCGCGCCTAATAAAAGGTGGAAAATTGTAGGAGTATCTTTCTCTCTAGAATATTTCTCCGAAAAGTACTATATACATCGTCAAAGTTGTAATAAAAATCAATCGGTTAGTATGGTATGTACCCCTGTTAGTAACCGTTAGAGTTGACGGATGGAGCGAAGGGAGGCCGTAAAAGGAAGAAGCTGAAATAAGAGCGATGACAGCATCTAAAAATGATTAACCACCGCACGTTAAACGGTACTAAACTATAGATGCTCATGGGGTGCGTGGTTCGAGAGATGGAGGTGCTCAGCGTGAGTATTGAGACGTTCATTAGCGGTGGGTACGCTCTCAGCGTGAGTCAATAGGTACGATGGCGTTACGTGTGGTCAAGAGGGAGAACGGGAAAGAGAACCGCCATTGACGGCTGATGAAGGGTTGTCCCCTGTGGCGGTCTTTCCTGCCCCATGACCTATGCCACTACACTGAATCGTGCATATACTATCGCCCGACCATAGAACACGTCTAAAGCCCCTTCAATCTTTCCCTCGGCTTCACGCGACAGTTTTTCCACTTGACCACATTTCACTTGGTATTCCGTTACTTACTACACGTGTATATATATATATGTCAGTTTCCCTTTTATCCGAACGCTCGCGTCCCGATATTTCCCTACTAAGGCTCATTAAGTTATCCGGCAGTTGACGCGGCTAATATCGTGCTCACCTTTTTGCCCTGTTCATTCAACTCGATCCGGCGTGTTTTGTCTCGGCGTTAAGCCGCGACACGTTGTCTTGCTCTCGGTTTCCTCGAGAGCCGTTGCTTCGTCGATCTCTGTTCGTTCCCGCTGGTACATCCATCTTCGTCCATGGTAGTAGCTCGGTCTCTTTTTGCGGTTTCATCGGAGAGTCGTAGTGTCCTCGCTCGGTCGCTCGCTCCACATACCGGCGTCGAGGCATCATTAGCCGGCATTGTACTCGCAACACGCATACCCACTCGAGGTAAGAGTTACCGCGACACCCGCTGCGCCACGGAGATCTGCGATAGAGTTAATGATGCTGGGACTGCGGCGATTTAACAATAAGCCGCATTATTTACAGTCGGTTCTCGGCTCCATTACCACCGGTTGTCCGCCTCACCTGGTCGTGCTCCTTTCTTTTTTCCCTTTTATCCTCCCTTCTACCCTCTCTCTCTCTCTCTCTCTCTCTCTTTATCCACCAGTGCCATTACTCGTACATCTTACGCGGCGGCTTGCATTACTTCACCGCAAATGCCGCGAAGCGATATTAAACCTTTATAATCAGTCGGCACCTACGCCGCCGTGCAAACGTATTTATGCCTGGCCCTGTTGTATACGTGCACACACACACACACACACACACACACACACATACACGCGCGTCTAGGTTCGTCGAGGTGTGTGTGTGATCGAGTGGAACTGTCCGCGGACGTGTATTCACTTCCGACTTACGAATTAGAATCGGTGTCGCGGCTTTCGATTTTCTCACGATTCGCGCATTCTCTCACCACGTTTCCTAACTCTTGCACAACTCGTGCGATAATAACGGAACGTTCGTACAGAGTGTACACATTAAATCAGAGAACGTTTTCACACTTTGCGTTTGAAAATGCAAAAGTATCCTTGGAAGATGGAGGCGGCGAGTTTATAAACGATCTTCGAGTACGACGACTGTAATTGAGGGAAATCGTCAGCTCTCCTTAATCGGTTCGTTAAATGACAGCGATAATTAGTGGGTGGAGCCTTTGTAAAAGTGACAACTTTTAGGGGCGCTGCTAACACTCGAAGCCCGAAAGGGGCGTGATCCTTGTTATTTTAGTCCCTGTCGTTGCTTCTTATCATCGCTGAATATTAAGAGGAATCTCCTTTAATATTCACGAACGTCGCGGATTTCGCAAAAATATTGTACACGAATAATTATTCGAATCTTGGTTAGGTCAACGTGGATAAAATATTTATTCGTCGTTAAATTTGACTAGGCAAGCTTTTTCACGCTTTTTCACGCTTTTTCACGCTTTTTCACGCTTTTTATATAAAAGTTCATCTAGCAGAGTTGTTCAGAATTATCTATAAAAGCAAGTTTTAATTGGAGAAGCCCCGAGCAGGTCATTTAAATACAAAGAACAGATTGTTTGGAGCGTGTAGACTTACGGCACGAACTTACGAGGAGCAACAGCGTGATAATAACATCTGGGATTTCAAGTTCAGCGAGGTTTAATTTCGGGTAACGCTTGATAGTCGCCGAGGGAGGTTGCTCGTTACACCTTCAACAAATCGCTGGCCAAAACGGTACACGTGACAACACGCTTGGGAAATATGTGCCCAAGTTTCAATCAAAGCGGTAATCCTAAGGATTTCCCGATTTCGTTGTCTACTCTCCCATCGAGACAATTATCGCTTATCGTGCCTTTCATAAACCGAGGTTAAATCGACATTTTCCCCTATCGATATATCGACCTGCTGCCAATTGATTCCCTGTTATATATTATGAAGGAAAGATCATGCCATACACCAATGGAAGATTTCTAAAGAACAGGATAGCTGAATCGTGTAAATCGTGTGAATTTTTTTTTCCCTGACAGTTGCCTTGAACGAAGACACTGAGCGTTCAGCAGCTGTTTCTGATAAAAAACTATGCGGTATTACACTGGTAGGAAGAGCGACCGCTCCTAACCGGACCTGAACTTGTCTGTTAGCATTGGTATTTAAGATGAATCCATCTGATGCGGCGTGCAATAGTATGCCATAAATCCCAATTAATTGCTAACACATTCTCGTAAACATATCAGAAGGAACGATTAAAAACCGTCCAAGTTCTGGGAAGATTCGAACCGGATAATTACCGAAGGAAAAATATTCCGTTTCGCGATGTTCTATAAATAAGAAAATCTGTTTCGATAAATCTAGGAATTATTCGATAATAGATTAACATCGAAATAACGAACGGTGTGAATTTTGAAGTTGAAGTAAAGGGACTTGGGATTGTTTTATTTTTAAGCAATCGTCGGTAGGATGAGTGACTTTGTACTTAATTGACAGAAAGGAATCCAACTCACGAACGGCCGAACTGGCGAACATTCGCTGGACAGATTAAAATACAGCCATTTGCTGGCGTCGAATTCGATTTAATAAATACGTCGCATCTGTCCCCTCCCTTAATGAATTCCTGATTTATCATCCATTAAGGTGTCAGGACGCGCTCGGGTTTCGTTGCTCGGCTCGGACTGGCGGAAATTTATGTGGATAGGTGTGATTAATGCGATGTTCGCGGAAACACACGGACATCTGTGTTAATGGTGACGGATGGCTGTGCTAATGGTGTCAGCCAGCGTTAGGCGTTCTCGTCGCGTTCTCCTTCGTTCGCTATAGACTTCTGACCGGCTCTCTCTGGCTGAATTGAAACCGCACTTACATCCAGTTTCCACAGGATTAGAAGATTTCACGGTTTGTTGTGCCCGCGCTCTGTCGATCGTGTTGAAATTTCCCTCGATAGAACGAATAAAAATCCAGCGAACGTTTGCACATTTTCTTTTCTTTTTTTCCCTTGTTTCCCTTTTTTTCCTTTTTCCCCCTTTTTTTCTTATTTGCGTAGCGCTAATAATCGCGTGAGTCAGCCACGCATGATTAATCGTGCGTGTGTGCGCGCATAAATTTCAATAAATAAAGTTCGTTCTCTTTTGAATGATATAAAATGGTAAGATGTATACGTATTATATATATATATATATATATACATATGTAGTTGTTCAAACGCGAAGACGTTGGAAGAAAGATCTGATTTAACGCAGGGTGATCATGTTACCCAGTCTGAGTTTATACTCATTGGCATAGACAGTGGTTAATGGTAATTAATGTTAACGAATGCCAGATTGGAGATTTCACTGATTAATTGCACGTGTTCTGTTGTACCGGCTGAATAATGTTACACCTGGAAATAATAAGTTAATTTGTCCAGTGTGAATAGCGATGGCCGCTAGTTAGCTACACCGATAGCATTCCGTCATTGCACGTTCCTACAATTTTTGTCAAATCAAAGCAGGCTTGCCTTTCCATCGATCAGCAATCGCCCGTATATACACATGTACGAAAGAGTAATCGTCAGGTTGAAAATGACGTAAGAACGACACGAAGAAAAGACGAAATTGCAGAGGAGGAGGAGGAGGAGGAGGAGGAGAGTGGTAAATTTTATAACGCGTCAAAGTTGCCTCCTCGGCGTCGAGGGGCACCGAGGAAGTAAAAATAATTTTTCCAAGCAAGATACGCGATTACCAACGAGCTGAACGAAAACTACCCCGACAGCAGCGCGCAGGATGGTCCTTGAATGGAAGGGGAAGGAAAGCTACGGAACACGTTGGGTAGGCAGGTAGGCAAGCAGGCAGGCAGATATTGAGCTCTATATTTCCATAAGCTGATATTTACGCGGCAATATACGCGGTCGTGCCCGCTACTTTATGGGCCTCGTAAATATAGCGGGCCGCCGGGAATTGGCTGGCAAGGCGGCCGTGTTCTCTCTCTCTCTCTCGCTCTCGCTCTCTCATTCTCTGCCACCATGTCTCTCCTCCTCCCTCTTCCACTTTCACGTCCTCTCTCGCTTACTCTCCTTCCTTCCTTCCTCGTTCCTCTTTGCGCCGCGTCTCTTTCTCTCTTTCTACATTCCCCAAGCCTGCTCGCCTGCCCTCATCCGGCGCAGAGACATAAATCGCCGCCAATTGTAAATAATACGCGACGTATGCTGATCTCCGTTTCTACGTACCAACGTCGCTACGTCCTACGTGGCCTGTACACGTGTGCAAGTGACGGTGCACACGCGCGCACAGCCGCGTACGTTGGCGTAACTAGTCCCTAAGAATTCAGTTCTGCAGAAGATCGGTAAATTCAGTTGCTGCCGTGCGAGAAATAACCACTTAATCCGATCGTTCGGGTTGCATTAACAAATTTATAACGTCCCTTCGTTTTTGCCGCCGTCTCACGTCCGCGCGAATTTCACTTTCCGGTTTGTGCGCGAAGGGTGTCGGTGAACCGACTTGCGCACGCCTCGGAAAGGGGTGAAACTGCTTGAGAAACTAAGCAGAGGGTCGACTGTACACCAGCCACTCTCGCAACGATCATTTCTATCTCGAACAGATTGTAATAAAATTGGTGAAATATTTCGCACGGTAGTTCCAATTAGAGTGTGAAAGTATCAAATTTATCTACCGCGTTAGACGAGATTGTTTTACGTCACGTTTTATGAATCCGTGTTATACGAGTACCGGCGTATATACACCTATGTTGAAACATTGTGCACTATGCAACCTGTGCCATAGCTTGATAGATATTACTACGAGCTGGTTGCTATTCAATGATAAATGATGACGAACGAGGGAAATAAATTGATTCTTTTCGCTGGAGAATGCTTTTTCTCTGCGTACAGTACGTATATTAGTTGGAAGGCAAGGAAGGCAAGGCTGACAATAAAAATGAATGGCTGTGTGCGAGTGAAAGTTTCATCGAATCGAGCATACAGCTGGATGTTATACCGATGTCAGCCGTGAAATTTTTCTAGCTCTGACCCATGACGACTGGCTGACTTATGACTGCGAGTTGCTGCCGCGGAGTTGAAAGCACTTGGATTTCACATGCTTTAACGGTACACGTACATATACATGTATACATAGATACATGCCCCACCCTCTGCCTCTGCGATCGTATATTCTGAGACAAGCGAAGACACACCTTTGGGAGTGATGGATCACATCGCATCTGTGTAGGTACTTACAGGTTCGAGCCGATCGCTTCTATTAACACATTTCCAAGATCTAATATACAGAGTGATTTAAGAGGCTTTGATAAGATGGAATTCTTTTCTAAGTAAACGTAGGAAAAAATTAGAGGAGGATAAATTATACCGATAAAATTGTTACTGCAAATAAATAAATAAATAAATATTTGTACAATTTCCTCCTTTTCTCCTTTACGTAAATCGGTTCTTCCAGATATTTCTTTCTTTGTTTGTTCGTTCCATTTATTTATTTTCTTGATTTTCGTTGTTGTAACGCAACACGGAGAGGCAATTTAACGTTGAACATTTCTTTTTACTCCGACGATATTCTCGACATAACTCGATACGATCTTTCTAGATCAATCGAGGCGGAATCAGATTATTCTATAAGATCTTACTTGTAATCTGACTTTGGTTGGCAGCCGGTGATTATCCACGAAGTGGAAAGGGGCTGATAGATGGGGGTGCTTCCCGTCGATATGCTCCACCACACGCTACTACTTTATCATCCCTCGGCACCCGATCGTCCATCATTCGCAATCACTTCCTTGCGCATTTACTCTCGGCGAAGAGCTGCGATCAATCCAAATTTCATTCCGTTGCACATCTTCCAAGTTGCATCCATTTTCAATTTTGCAGCAAGCCCCTCGATAACCACTACCGTGTTCTACCGTTAAAGTACTTTCGATAAGAACGCTAACAATATCTCCGATATTCCGGGAATATTTTCGTTAAAGGTACCGTGGAAATATTTCTTTTTCATTTTTCACTGTACTTAATTTTATACTATCGCTTGTAAACTGCTGCTTATTATATCGGTTATAAGGTAATGAACATCGTAAAACTTGTCCAATATATTCCTGCTCGTGGTTTTACACGTTCTTATAAATATTTATACCGGTTATTTTAGGCGCTTGCCCATTTCTGTCATTGATTCTGCAGATAGGATTTTCAACTAAAAATATGTAAAGACCGATGAAATTCATTTGCATCAAATTCTACGCCGGATTAATTCTGGCTGCGTTTATATTGTCTCTCTGTGACGAATTATAAAGCTGCATGCTGATACATTAATTAACACGGAACATTTACTATCCTATTATTCCGTCCACTTAATAGTTTTATCATGTAAAGTGTTCCTTGAGAAACATCTGTGAAATAAATTTTCTACTTGACATCTTTATTGATTCATTTACCGCGCAACTCCTTATTTCAATATTTTTATCGAGCAAGAGGAAATAAATAATTTTTTTAAAAGCAAACATCGGTATAACAATTTTTATCGTATTTATCATACTTTCAACTGCATAAAAGTTATTAATAAATATGGGAATAATCTTTCGCTAATGTATACCGTACAAAATCAAATTAAATATTATTAAATATAATGTAAATATATAAAGAGCAATTACGCAGGTGTAAGTATATAACTGTTTGCCGTTTAAAAATGAAACTATATAGCTATATATGCATACATATCAGTTTGTTGTCTTGGTGGCTTGGAAATTTTCAACAAGCCTGCTTCGTCAGTCTTTTGTAAAAGACGCCATTCTTCGGTAAACCGAGGGCCATTTATCTCACAGTTTCTTGTCTTCTTTCTACTCCATTTACCGTTACGTCCGGAACATTAATTTCCACTTATAGCCGCGAAGAGACGTGTTTATCATTAGTTCTCGGCCACTTAGCCCTGGAAAATGTGTACATATATAAGGCTTCCCCTGACGGCAGGTTATGCTTACATCGTATATACGTGTAAAGTCTGCACGGTACATAATAATTTTCAGTCTGAGAACCAAATGATCGAAAAAAACGCGCAGCTGCTCGCCGTAACTTCTTCGAATAAGTGTCTTCAAACGTTGTAATAACTGTCAGAGAGGGGAAACAGTGGAAAAGCTGATATAGGAGGCGCGGCTGCTTCGATTTCTTCTGAAAATCCCCGTTTCTTACAAAGAGCCGTATAAACAGACGCCACGATTACGCTTCGGCTCTTCTACGCTCGATTTTACTCGATTAAACGATTTCAATTTCTTGCTTTCCAATTTTTTTCAACTTTACATCGATTTTAAAAAGATTTCGCGATTTTCCTCCATGTTAAATATGTAATCGTGGACAAAAATTAAGCTCCAAGTAGTCCTTACGGTTGCCAAGGATGATCGTTTCTGTGTGCTTTACGCCACATACCTTGAATCTTCAATATATTATACTCTCTGCTAGATCTCCCTCCTCTCTCTTCAACCTGTTTGATACGTGACCTCGTGGTGTATTAATGGTAGATAGTAAATAAATTCCACGATATAATCTACGGCAAATTAAAGTTAATAACCCAGAAAGTTTACGACGAAGTACATCGTTAGCTTAATTTTATTCGCTGTAAGTAACGATGTGTGACTGGCTGATGGTTAGAGTTAGAACTCAGTGTATTCAGTTGACACAGAAACATTCAGGCAGTAAAATTTATTTTCCGTTCCGTTTAAAACCAGCGTGGAGTCTGTCGATTAATTGGAAAAAAAAAAATAAAAAATATAAAATGGATAGACGTCATCATTTTTCCACGTAACCCTATCGAAATTCGTCACGCTGATCGAACTTTATTTCAAAACCGTACTTTTTTTCTTTTTTTTTGTTAACGGTAAATCACGTATCTACTTATATCCTTTAACGTTACGTTTTATATAAACGTTTGGTGAAGGCGCAACTGTGTATCGAGGTTGGACAGGAGATGGATTCATATCGGGAGACAGAATTCTCATTGGCGTAATTGTCTTGTTCGGTTCAATAGTTACAAGGATGATTTTACAGTTACGAAACATAACCAGCCTTTCAGTAAATAAGAGAAACGCGTTACATTATTTGGACACGTTTGAGAGTGTGCGAGGGAAAAGAACAGGCTGTATTTCCTTGGAATAAACATAGCAGTCGATGGCTGGATATCTCGCGACACTTTTCATCCGTGCGGAGGGTATTTTCGTAGTGCTCTAACGATGTGCCACGAGATCTACGAGGCTGTTTGTCGGTGAGCACAAAAATAGGCCTCACTCTGCACTCACTTCATCACTCAAGCGAGCCGCGATTGCAGCAATGCGACTCCCCTTCTTCTTGTCGTTAGAGAGGACGGATGCCTGACGACTGGTTGGCTGAAAATGTTGGCGACGTCGTGCATGCCATTAGCTAGGCCGTCGAGACGTTACCGTCGGATTAACCTTAGCCGAGGGTTACATACGCGAACGTCGCGATTTCATCGAAGCTATGCATTTTCGAAATTTTATGGCATCTCGTCGTCGTCGTCGTCGTCGTTTCGATCCCCCTGAACGAAATCTGTTCCTCACGGACAGATACCCCCCTCCCCTCTTCTCTTATCTACAGGATGATAAATATTTACGCGTCGGTTACTGCGATATTTGCTCCACTATTGCAGCTGTAACGACGAAATCGCTTGTTCGCGGAGAAACGATACGTACCGTAGACAAATAACGCTTTACATTGACGCACCTTATGACAGTTCTCATTTTACGCACCGTCAAGAATTATTGCGCGGGAAATGAGCCGCAGAGGATATTAAAATAGCGTTGCGTATCAAATCTTTCAAAAGTTAATGTAACGTGCAAACGTATTGCGAATTCACCGATTTCGAGCTAATCGACGACTATTCTGCTAGCTCTGTTTAACGTAGGAAAGAATAAAGATTGTAACTCGACGAAACGAGAGAGGAGATCAAAACTGAAGATGGATTTGTAGAAATTCGTGTAAAGTATGCAAGTTGGTGTATCGCCATACTTTATTCTAGAGATGAAACAGTTCTACGTCGGCGGCACTTGTTAAATCGTACGTATAAATGTCGCGATTATTCAATCTTTTGAACCGCGACTGGGAGCGATGATAAATGTCAACGAACGCCAAATAAGCAGGCCAGCGGCGAAGATCTAGCGCTAACTATATTCACCTTGTCAAGTCATCCCGACTAAGTAAACATCGCGACAAGTAATGCCGGAGATTTTACGATGACCTGACTTACGACAGAAACGGCTGTTTATCACGGTGTCAGAGTGACGCTCGTGCCGTTCGAGACGATAAAACGAATGAGCTATGCGAAGAACACTTTGAGAAATGGTGCGCTGCTCTCGAGGACCTTTTGTTGCGACACTGATTTTAAATTAGAATTTATAGGCTGTCTCAGAGCGTTTCGACGAGGCCACTGTATTTACCCGGGGAATCCGTTTATCACTATAATCTATTTCTCTCTCTCTCTCTCTCTCTCTCTCTAAAACTTCCAGCCACTCGTTACTCCCTGTTCCCCTTAATCGCAACAATCCGACGTGCAGCTTTGTCGATTCGATATTTTGATACTTGATTGAGTAGCGCTCTCTGAAAATGTGTAGGCGCCTCTGTGCACCGCTAACACAATCGACCACAAGTGCAGCAGGATTTACGGAACCGTTCTGGTATTATTTTTGTCCGTGCATATCACTCGACGATAACAGCACTACAGTCGCAACAACTGGCAGCCGTTTGGCAGCGATTTAGGTCGTGAAAATTTCAATCATGCTGCACATTAGGTGCATTCAAATCATCCAGATGATTCGGCGACGGTGTTTTAAGTCGTGCATCAATCTGTTCGGTTCAATCGGGCTGCGTCGCGATGAAAAGACGAATGCTCACGCGGATAGGTGCTCTGGCGATCCGCCAGCCTATGGCCAGTGCGTTTATTCCGGCCAACTGGTTTGTGCAACGCATCGTATCGGGGATCTGCTTTAGTCGTGGCCAGCATACGTCTCCGGCTTTTATTCTCAAACGGTTTCAGGTTTAGGTATCGTATAAAAGCTGGTTGCGTTTCAAACGAATCGTTTCTGGCAACGCGTGCCTCTCGCGTTCTTCCTTCCTTCGATTTCATTTTATCCTCCCCCCTTCTTGCCCGATCGCTGGAAATTCGAACCGTTCTCTTCTTTTCCCTTCCTGCGGAGCTTGATATCACAAGCCTCTCCGTGAAATCGGAAGCGAGCTCTTTCTCGCGATAATTAAAGAACCGCATTTGGGAATTTTAATGTTCGGGAAAATTGTTTGGACGGAAAGTGTCCCGCGATGGAAATATCGAATGAAATTTGTTTTCGATTTCAAGTGTAACAGTGAACTGTTTACAGACCGGGGATAAATAACCGGCGTTTGTTAATGTGACAACATGAACATTACGCAGAAGGATCGATGCTCGGTTAGCCCCAACGTTCATTTCTCTCCATTAATCACATTTGTGAAATCCAAGTGTAGGTACTCGTGTAATCACCTATTAATAGAATATAACGGCCATTACGTGCGCTAACATACCACTTATTGTCGGCGACTGAGTAATTCATTAACGTGATTTTATGGTTCCAAAGTATCGGTTTTATTGCTTTCGATAATGCGCGTTATTATAAAACTATGAAATCTTGGTTAGGTTAATAACAATAACAAGGTTGGTTTGGCTTAGGCGAAACGAATCAATTCCGAGGAAAGATTGAGCAATTTAATCGGAAATGAATTACGTTGGCAAGGAGTTACGTTGCTCGAAAAGACGCGAAACAGTGATGTATAAAGGATCTTTCAACCTGGATATTTAAAAGGTATTATCGTCAATTATTGCAATTGTCGAAGCAACGTTTACACCGGCGTAAAGGTGTTATACGCATTCGAAACTCGGTATCGAGGTCGCGATAAATCTTTCCAACTTTTCCAAACACACCGCCAAGGGTGGTATCTTCTTTGAAGAAACTGCATGACCGCTCGTAAAGATAAGTACTTAATTCCCTATTTTGCCGGAAATTGTTTTTCTTCGTAAAGAAGTCCATTTCGTTTTATGAGCCGCTCGACGCACTTTATACGACGCGTAAAGCTTAGGATGACTGCGAAAAGATGTTTGTTCCTCCCTAGCACCTGCTTTCCATACTCGACGAGCTGCACGATTCCTTTCTGCCGCCCTTTATTCACAAAATTTCCTCGACGACCCTATCTGCTTGCAAATCCTATCGTAATGTCACATATTGTTGCACCCTTCGTTGTTCATTTCGAACTAAACGTTTAAACGGATAAAGAATAATTAGCTGCGGCGACTGGTTGAACGAAGGAAGGTACGGACAAAAAGAAAGGAAAAAAGAATGGCAGGGTTCACGTACGTTTTTAAGGAGAAAAGTGTGGATAGGTGTGTCTGTGAGAAAACGAGCAGAATATTTCCAGAGAAGTTATTTCCTGCAAAGCTTTTGAAACGCTTCCCTGTAAAACTCGCAATCAGTCAGTGACTAATGCTACAAGACCACGGTAGAAAAGCTTTAGTTCTTTGACGCGCATACGCATAGAAATAAAGTGTCGGTGGAAACGATGCCTGGCGTTGCACCGAGACATTAATAGCCTTTAGACACGGAGTATTTTATTGCCGGTAACCTTTCAGTACATGCAATCCAGCAGTTCTGCAGCATTGGCAACCGTTACCGTCTGAAGGTCCACATTTCCTTCGAAGGAAACGTCCGACGATGCATACTTAATGAGCGGCTCGATACCGCGGTTTCTTAATGCACGTCGATCGGAGCAATTAATTATTATGCCCGACACACGCGAAATAAATGTTTAACGTCGGTATAAAATTCATTTGAATCACTCACGATTGATTTCCACGCGTCACGCATCGCCAATGATACTAAATCATTCAACGTTTACGGCTCTCGGGACATCGAAATTGAACGTTTACCGGATTATTAAGCGTTATACACCTCCTTTTCGTAATACCCTCACCTTTCATTAAATCATACAAAATATGGATGTATTAAGCACGATGAAACTCCATAATCATTTACGTAGCTCTATCATATTCTTGCAATGTTAATCACACGTTTCTTTCTAGCTTTCACGAAATTAATTAGACCTCTGTCTCTCTCTCTCTCTTTCTCTCCACAAAATAACACTATGCTCTATCTGTCTGGCAAACGTACGATTTATTTATCTTCCTTTTTCCTTTTAATTTAATAACGCAACTTTTCTTTCCGTAATACAATATATCAGGAAGGATTTATTTTCCATCGTGAACGGTATTTCGTTGTGTCTGTGTAATGTTGCAATATACCACGGTACTAACGAAGCAATAATTACGACGATACGCGGGGAATTAACGGTACATGCAGCCCATTAAAATAACAATAATTTACATTCGCTTGTTCACGCGTGTAGATTGAAAACATTACCAAGTGATACGCAGCCGTTGCGAAATGATAATTGTGAGTAAGATGAATATTGTTAATTCAACTAAGGTATAAAAAAAAAAACAAACTAAACTACAAAATGTTCAATAGTAATCGACTTGGTTAGATTGAAATAGTACTTCCTTCTCGTAATTTTACGTTTCACATTCCTCGGTGAAATCTACACGACTGTGTATATGTACCTAACGACGTTTCAAATAAACCGACGCAAAAATGACCGGTATAATAATTTTCGTTACAGTATCTACCGTAGAGTGAGGTGAAGGAAAAATTGCTGTTGCCTGCAAAGTGGAAATCTAAACGAAAAACTTGATTAGTTCGACATTGAGAGGCAAGAGGCAACTGTAGTAATAACGTCCAACGTGTGTGTGGTGGTTTTTTAATTCAAAAACCGGTATCCCTATACCTTATCATCTCTGCTATTATCATTTTGCATTGTTATAAAATATCCTGCGTTACGTGTCTTATATTTTACACTCTATTAATTCTTAAAAGGCAACCTGTCTTGTATTACACGATTCGTAATGATACACCTGTCCAATATGTGCTAAAAGCCGTAATTCATTTGTATGTTTGTCTTTTTACTCTTGCAAATCTTCATTAACTAGGTAGGTACATCAGTTTCTTCATATATACCAGATGTGTATATAATACATACATATATGCATATATATATATATATATATATATATATAAGTATATATGTATAAATAGATCATTGTGCATTTATGCTATCAATCCTGACAAGAATTATGAATAAATTTCACGATAACCTGTTATTAAGTACTATTAATCACCGGCTTCCGTGACGTCGATTCGTTCGTACCGAGATAATTATACTTGGAATATATTTAACTGAGAGATAAAGATCGAGAGATATACTATAGAGTGCGAAGATAAAGTTTCTAGATTGATCCAATGTAAACGATACGATAACTTTTACAGAGGTTTATTATATACAATTTCATCGACGTGATCTCGACAAAGTTTACGACGGTCGTGCTGTAATTTAAAACTATTTAATGAAGTTTCCTTCTTGCTTGATATGCAATTTATAATACTTGTAACATTCCCAACAGAATTATCAGTTCGTTCCCATTCATTTGTCAAGCATTCGAATCCCTATTGTTCACTTTTCAACTACGCGAACCTTCTATCTCCTATGATATCGTTTCGTCGGTAAAATGTTATTAAGTTTCCCATGAAAAATCATGATTTCCTGCTTCAGTTTTTATTAAAAGTACGGCGATAAATTTCTGTGCGCGAATACTTCAATAAATCATGAATGGTTCGAAGGAAATGATTCATAAATAATACCGTGCCTCGATGTTTTTCTACTAAACGCGATATAACATGATATCATAGGGTATGTGGTTTGTAGTATAAGCTGGAGATTATCATACGCATGAAGTTAGTGCTAAACTCTGGGTAACAAGTAATCTAGAGTCTGGGATAATGTGCCAGACCAGAGCTGCATACAAGTTGGTTCATGAAACAGATACACGTACAACGTTTAATCGAGTTCGTGTATATATAACGGAAGCTTTGCTTTGTAAAATAAATTTAGAATTTGATCGGAGGAATTTAAACTTTTGAAATTTTAATATTTAATTCTGGATAGGTGGAGTTTTTGAATTGAATACGGCACGTGTTGTTTAAAAAAAACAAAAACAACACAGGGGGGGGGGGGGGGAATAAAATTGAATTTGTCCAGCGGTGGAGAAAGAAAGATGCTATGTCTCCATTTGGGAGGATGATAAAACACGTTGAACCAGAAGGTATACAACGAAACGATGACGTGAAGAGGAGAAATTCGGTGGACGGAAGCCCTAGTTTCGTCGTGTTGTGCCGTGCAATAAATTAATGACCGGTCATCATTGCGCTCATACAAGGTTGTACAAGCATGCAGACACATCGTAACGCATCATTTGTCTTCTCATTATAAATGTGAGCCACCGCTCCGCCGTGCCGTGACAGTCGGCCGAAATAAATTGCCATGCGTTACGTTTGTACTTCCATTTTATATTTAAAATGACTACACCGGAGAGGGCTCGTGCGGCCCTGCTGCCCGGAGACAAATTGCCCATTTGCATAATGCCGTTATTTATTAATGATTGCGATACAGGTACCTCTCATGGTACATAAATACCCACCTGCGGCGTCGGCCAATCGACAACCTTCTAATTCGACATTCGGCTCCTGTTTTCCACCGAATAATTTAGATACGTTTCGCCCTTGATATTATTTCCAGCCCTGAAATACGTACTGTCGATCCTCGTTAATTTACGAGTATACCTGTACCGCGGCGTTGCTGCAAAGTGAGAAAAAAGAAATTGCCCCGTATTATGCGAAAGAACATGTATGTACATATATACATTAAACTTTCGATATGCATATTGAGACATATCGTGTTGGATATTAATTTGTTTTTTTTTGGTTTTTCTTTTTTTTGTTGGATATTATGCGGCTCCACGAACTATGCAAATAATAACAAGTTTAAATAATTTGTGCACTATTTGAAAAAATTGACGTACTTTAGAATTATTCGTATCAACCATGTTACACGCAATCAAAACTTTTTTTCTTTTTTTTCCTTAATTTTGTATCTAGAATGTTACCTTCTGCACTTTGTATACACGTATACACGGGTGTCTGTAATTATGTAGGATAAGTGTCTACTTTGAAGCAGGTTAATTGCAGAGTGATCATGCTGTATTAACATGACTAGTAAATCACGTTGAGATCGTACAAGGGGCCTTTCAAAGACCTTTTTTTCCTTTTCAAATGGTCAGACAATTATTCCGTGACAACTTGTCACTTTATAATTTTAAGTATTGCAATTTTTACAAGCGGTAATGATTAAAAGCGGTTTATTTGTTTCGCAAAGGTGAGGGCAAAGGTGAGGAGGGGGGGGGGGGGGGGGAAAGCAGTGGAAGAAGGTGGTGCGTAAAGTCAAAATCAAAACGAAAGGGCGGGAGAGGGAAGAGGAACGGCGAATATAAAATATCGGGGAAAGATACAGCAGGAGTCGGAATTGCTCGTACAAGCGTGCCAGCCGTTGAAGTTCGCGCGCGACTTGCTGGCGTAACCAAGATATACGAGCACTTTTTCCCAAAAAAGTGTTAAGGAATTATGCCTTCGCAGAGTAAATGAGATGTGTCTGCGCCGGGACATAGATCACTGGCACGTTATCCATTCTCACCACCGTGGAAATAAATACGATCTTCTTCGTAAAAGAGAGCGGTGGCGAGCAACGTTGCCATTGGAGAAAGAGGACCGAGGAAAGGAATGGGCGAGGGGGTGGGTGGGGTGGGTGGTTAAACAGAGAGGAGAGGAGATAGCGGCAGAGGCGTCGGACAGAGACAGGAAAAGCGTCTCCTAGCGGCCCGCATCCCGCAGCACATCTTTCTAGCCGACACTCGGGGGATCCAACGTAGCCATTTCTCTGCCCTGTTATACGCCGCCTATATACGTATCTACTACCCTCGGTAGGTACCTACAGCCAGCAAATAAATTGATCCATTACTCAACCGAGCAGTCATTTTCCTTCCTTTGCTTCTACCCGCTCGCTTCACTCGCCACCGCGTCCTTCCGCGAGCCTTTTTCTCCCTTCAGACTTTCCCGGGAATGCTGCCAGAGATTCGGCAAAGCCCCTTTCACGCCTTGTTGCGGAGACGATGATACACCGCGATTTACTCACCCGAGTCCGTCTACCCAGCGACCGGGAGACCGGGAAATTGATGGCACTTCGAAGGGATTCGAATCGATGTATACCTACATACCTATGTCAAAAGTGTCCGCGCTTCGCTTCTTCTTACGCTCGATCCTCGAATTTTCACTCGATGCAGGGAAGAGGAAGGGGACGTATGTATCGTTTTACATTCGACGAACAACCCGGGTAACTATTATACTCGATGTCGAGTGAACCGGTTCCTCGAGAACCGTAATAGACGGAACATAAATGAGATTTCCGTCTTTCGAATTCCACGCTGTAGGATCTATCGGCCCTATTAGCGGTTGTCATTTGTCAAATGGTCGACGAATGGCACTCATTCAGTAGGGAGTAGCAAAAAGCACGGCGTGCAGATAAAGGAGAAAAGAAGCCCCCTTAGGTGGACAGTTTGTCGCGTGAATACGCGTCAAAGGGGGCGAAAACGGGCAATCTTTTGTAACGTCATGAGAGATATAAAAGAAAATGAATGGCGTCGTTAGTCAGCGCGATTTCCGGTTTCTCGTCTCCTCTTTCCTGCCGGAGTTTGTCAACAGTTATCGCAACGTCTTCGTCGATGCCCTCGGCCGCGGTGCGATTTGTTATCTCGTGTTTGGTTTTCAGTTCTTCGCAATCAGCGACTCCGGATCATGTTTTAACGACTGTTTCGCGTGTGCGAATCGGTATAATTCTGTTTCGCTGGATGCCTTTTCTCGCGTTGAAATGACTTACTGCTTTCATTCTTATATACATTTTACATCCATCCGCATTGGTTAATTAAACAAAGAGATTAATTAACGTGCTCGGGATTTCCTGCTTTATACAATTGCTAATTTGTAAGATGTTAAGCTGAAGCTCATTATCCGCTTGTGCAGCGCGATCCTAAGGCCGTAGTAAATTTACACCGATCCTCGTAACAATTGCAAACTTCGAGAGATAAGCATCTTTAACAAACCGATTGAAGTATAATCTGTTAAACCTTTTAGAATTTCAATGCTTTTCAAGAACCTATTCACCTTTCAATTTATACATATACGTGCACGTCAGAGTCGTTAAGGTTATTTTTCAATTTGTTCGAAGATACTTTTCGCTCGGACGGGGAGCGAGCGAGAAAGCCTCGCGTTTCGATTAGCATACGCGGATATCGGATATATCGAACGATTCTTCGTAAAATCAATTAACAGTATTTTCCGTTCTGCGGTAATTACGCGATCTTGAGTTTCGAATATACGCGGCTGGCAATAGTTTGACAATCGATGGAAAGCGAAAGGGGCCGGAATAAAAATTTTTACGTTGGCTCGCGTGTAAAATTGCTTTTTTTATCGAGCTCTATCGAACGATTAAACCCGTATCTGTTTGCATATCCGGTTTATGTTTCAATCTGGTTTCATCAATATGAATAAACACCGGTACGTGAGGTAGCTTGCTGCTGCATTAATATGTATTGGCAATAAATCGATATCGATAATTAAAATCTGTGTCTACCAATAGGGCTGGCGGACGTGAGCGCGTTTATATAAAAGTTCAATTTGTTATATGTAACTGTACGAGAGATCACTATAAATATTGTGTTACCCTTTTTAACCGGGGGGGCCGTAAATCCGCATGATTTACGTGCCAACTGTCTGTAAGAGCGCGAAGGGGTCGAGGTTCTATATATCGTTGGGACATCTATGAATGTTCTATGTACCTTTGCAGGATTTTCTGGAGAAAAGTCATTTCCGTTTGCTCTTTTAATTTACATAATCGATCATAATGAACGTCGAGGACGAAGCGCGATAAATAATCGAGAAACGTAATTACGATGCTCGTACATTAATCCACGTCTTTTTCTGTCATCGCGTATTGTGAGAAAACAAAAAAAAACACACACACAAAAAGAAAATAACGGGAAAGCAATTAGCTGAAAGTTCATTATTCAACAGTCGAACGTAAATTATTCAAAGCTACCACGGTAGATATTTTATATTAAAAATATTTGATCATCTGTGAAACGATCGAATCAATTGCTTTCCCTCTATCTCTCGTAATATATTTCGCGCTAATTAACGCGACAAGATGATTATTGGATCAGTTCGAGCGGCGGAAAGAAAAAAAGGAAAGGAAACAACTTGGAGTAGAATTTTTCGCAGGATACCGGCGGCTGGATGTCGTTCGTGAATGTTCGGTGAACGCGAGCCGAAAAAATATTTTCGCAGGCAGATGCGTACAGGCGGTGGCGGCGTTGTAACGGGGACAACGAGTTTGAACATCAGTCACGAAAAAGAGAGATTAAAAAAGAAAAAAAAAAAAAAGAAAAACAAAAAAAAAATAGCGGAGAAAGAAGAGGTGGGAGAGCGCCAAAAAAGTCCGGGATATGGGTTGTCCGGATGAGTGGGTTGAGTGAGTGAATGACAGATAGACAGCAACCAGACAGGAGACTGACAGCACGGCGGCGGGCTGACAGCTTGCCACTCTGCCAGGCGTTCGCAACATTGAGTATTACCGGCTACTGTACGTGTTGATCCTTGTC
Source organism: Anthophora plumipes (assembly GCA_951804975.1). Taxonomy (NCBI): domain Eukaryota; kingdom Metazoa; phylum Arthropoda; class Insecta; order Hymenoptera; family Apidae; genus Anthophora; species Anthophora plumipes. The sequence continues at coordinate 15,705,190 of OX638123.1, read as the reverse complement.
CCATTCATCGGCAAAAAGCGAGCGAACCCCTGATTTTGTTCTATCTTAGCTGACAGGATCGATGATCATTTTCCAGATAAAAAAAACGGCCTGCTCTTTACCCGTTCCCTTGAATTTCGTTATTAATGCTCGTTCTGGCAAATTTTTCCTTCCCCTTCTTCTTCCTCTTTTTCTTTTCCCGTGACAAGCTGTAAAACTTGCTGTCACAGTATTTAAGCTCGCACGAAATGAATCACCGGATGGTTAGCGAGACGTTATTGTTCGGAATAGGAGCGGCCTGGCGGTATATACCAAGAAAGCGCGGATCACTGTCAAAAGTAAACCAACGTAGGCCATACTTATGACAACAAATTAAGTATAATTCCGCCGGTCGTAACAACGTAAGAACGACCCGGTATATAATTATTCGACGTAATCGCCAGGACCCTGAAGTGCTATACTACCTTTTCAAATTGCGGCTAAATTACAGTCATACGATATTTCACGAATATCATTCACGTGTACGTGTGTACTTGATACACTCTCACAAGTCGGATAGAAAAGGACTTTCGAGATATCGATGAAAACCACGTTGTGCGTTTCACAAAGTTAACGAGTAAGTGCAAAAACACTTAGGAAATTCCGAAATGGATTGAAATCACCGATAATTTGAAATACTCACACCATAATCTTATCTGGCTGCGTGTATGCGCTACGTAAATGAAAAAAATAAAATATCCGATTAATTTTATTACGTTGCATAAGTTTATGTTTATGGTTAAAATAAGTGGTAATTTGATTGGAAGGAGAAGGAAAATTTTGTGTTTTCGTAAGTCCAACGAGATAGAAGCATTTGCTTTTTAACAACTCATGACGGAAGTTCTCATAATGATTGCGAGTGGAAGCAATTAATCAACGTTCATTATAAAACTTATGTAATTACATTGAAGTAAAGGCGTCGCACGCTTTAATCAGTTCGTGATCACGCTTGTTAGAATTACAAGGAAACGGAAGTGCAAGAAACTCGCAAATTGTAAAGATAAATGTTAGTAGTGTTTGTAGCTATTTAGACCACGAGGAACCACACGGCTCCTCTTTCCACGTGAAAGCTATAGCGCAAAAATAAACACGATAAAGAACCCGCGAAGCTTTCTCGAAAATACAGTAGTGGTAGAAAGCAGAAACTACCAAGTACTCTCTACCATGTTAATAGTTAATAGTCGAACGTTATTTAACGCGAAGGAGTCAAGGACGCGTTTCGAATTCGTAGAACGTATTCGAGGGTAACAATTGAAATTGAAAAAACGGTCCGAGCGTTATGTAGATTGATTGTCAGGTTGGAAAGCAAAGAAATGAGAGTGCAAAGGAAGCAGTAAAATGAACGGTGGGGTGTAGAGGAGCGAGAGGAGGGCAAGGTGGCCATCTTCCCATCAGCGAGGCTTCCCTCTCCTCGTCCCTGGCGTGCACGTTCCTTCCTCTTCCTCCTCCTCCTCCTCCTCCTCCTCCTCCTCCTCCTCCTCCTCCTCCTCATCAGGCAGGTGAGCAGCAAGTCCGTGGCGTGGGTTACCATTATGTCTACAGCCTTGTATTAAAATGCCATATAATGACACAGCTAGGCAGCCTGTGTAATTTATGTCCATAAAAATAAAATCATAATTACAGAGGCGCGGACTGCGAAAAGCCGGTAATAATATGGCTGCCTGGCTGTACTCGTTGCGTGTTTCGCGCGTGTATGTATCTATGTATGTATGTATGCTGCTCTCGTCGCTGATGCCTCGTCGTTGTTATTGCCACTATACAGTCGGTGTCACATATCGGCAATGACGCGTTGCATCCGTGGATAACAATGCCCGTATTCGACGATTAAACATCTGACCTGATGTTTCTTCCGATAAAGCGTACTTTTTTTTATCTCGAATTTCACCAACGTTCGAAGAGGAAAAGAAAAGAAAAAAGAAACAAGTTGCAAACGTTCGTCGAATTGGAAAGCGAACGGGACGCATTACTCGTCGACTAAACGTCGCCGTGATCTTAAAACTGCAGGCTGAACGAACGGCAACTAAGGAAAATTAATAAACGTGCCAGAAAAATGAATGGCGCCGAAAACTCCACTTGGAAGACATTAATCTTACGTGGCAAAGTGGCAACGGGTTTTCCAAGACGCGCGCAGAAAGAAATCGTTTCAGCTCCGTTTCTCATCGTCTGTTCGTAGTGCAAATCGTCATGAGACTCTGAAACGCGAACGGAAAGGCGATGTGAGATCGCGTTGATGAATGCCCCCATTACACGAACACCGCTAGTTACTCCTCGGAGATAAACCGCCTTCATTACTCACTTTCTGGCGTGACCTTATTCCCCCCTATGGCCTCGCTTTCTCCCTCTACCACCATCCCTCTTTCTTCCTCCCTGTCCGCTTCCATCTCTCTCCTCCCTCCCTTTCTCTCACCTACCTATTAAGTTAATGCGAATTAATAACACCGGCTTTTTCTAGTCAACAGCCGCTTTCTTGCAACAATGCCGGTATTTTAGTAGATAATAAATTTTGATCCCGGAGAATATATAACCGCGATATGAAAGCGCACGCGTCAAGGGGCTGCACACTCTTAACAGATTGGATCGTTTGTCTTCAGGCTCGAAGCTACGAAGCTACGAACCTACGAACCTACGAACCTACCAAGCTACGAACCTACCAAGCTACCAAGGTACGAAGCCGCCACCCTAGATACGCAGGTATTAATGCGACAATACAATTATCAGTGGAATGTAGGCGCGTCCTGTGAATACTTTTTCCCTCTTTCGCCTGCCTTTCCGAACATGTTTCGTCGCTGATTTATGGACTGATTATTAAGAAACGGGGGATTTATTAGCGTTCCTCAACCGGAGGTGTACGCGCCGATAAATTTCGAAAGTAATCGCAAACTCCTTACCGTGTAATAAAACCGGGACGATGCTCGTGAAATTTTCTATCGGGGAAACTCTTGTAACGATCTCTGTCGCCTAACGCAAACACCTTTTCGAAATTCTCGACGTCGAGACGCGTTCGAAAAGCAGATACGTCGTTCCTTCCTAAACTCGTAAACATCTGTCGGTACCGTTCAAATAAATATCGAGCAATTACATTTAACGAATCACGTTACACGTTTAATGAAACCGATACACGCTTAATTGGATATTAAATTAATGACCGGGACGTGCGAATCAAACGAAATACTGTAAATCCGGTTAAGAGGGAAATGGTAATTTATGCCTCGCTAGACGCCGCTGTGCTTCGTGACAATCGATACTTATTGTTTCAACTATATTACGATATACTCAATTTCGATACCCGACTTCGAAAAATCTTTTACAATAAAACCTCTCGTTCTTCGCTAAAACATTCGACAACGGATGCAATATCGATCCCACGCTTTCCCCTTAGAAATATTCAACGAGAGATAAAAGTGTGTTAATTGATGAAAAAAGAAACAGAAAAGAAAAACTGTTGGTTGGCTCGAGCTATGTATATCTTCCACTTAAGCAAACGATATCCTTATAAGGGAAAGCGACGAATATCGTCGGTAGAAAATCTATTTAAATAGGCTAAGTAGTAAAAAGTGCAGGTGGAAGGGGGGAGGAGGAGGAGGAGGAGGACCACGCATTTAGGTCATTATGTTCAATGAAGATAAAATCGCGAAGCGTCGCCGCTCCGTAACGTTGCATTAAGAATAACATGCGTGCGTGTCGCAACAATGTGTCCCACGGAATATGGAAGAATATTTAACAAGGCACGCTAATAACAACGTTGCAGCAAGGCATGCCCGCAGAAAGAATATTTAACGCTGCATGCATACACACCCGGTCTATCTTCATATGTCGCAGATTACACAGGATGTGTAGTTACATTAGTAGGAGCGGCACGATAAGGAAAACGGTGCGGAACACCGCGTCACCGAAGGGCGTCTTCCTGTTTTCTGGGGGACCGGGAGCATTCTTCTTTCGCTCTACGCCACTGGCTGTATCCGATATTCCAACCACGGTCGCGAAAAACAAAACACACAGGGGAATACGTTTCCCGCATATATGCGTCTCGCGTGCACACTCGCCAGATTCATTTTGGCCGCGACATTCCGCTGTCAGCGCGGCGTTATCGCGCATCGCCGAGCAGTAAAACGTTTCGGCCGTGTGCCGATAAACCATGAATCCGTAATTTACAGGAAACGTGAGTGATTTGTTTGCACGCCCGAAACATACCGCTAAACCTCCGCATAATGCTCCGAGCCACACTTTTTCTCGTGATTTCAACCCTCTTCGCTTCTCCCGCCAAATATCTAGTAGCCTATTATAGCAACAATTGCAGAAACGATCGCCGTTCGGCTTTTCGGTCTCCTCGGTTGTTTCTACGTAATTGTCTAGTTTCCAGAGGTATCCTGATCAGTCATTATTTGCACGTGCACACACGTGTCGCTTCCGACGGCATGTAACGCCATTGGTACGCAACCCTGTAAACGCGAGTTTCGAGTAGCCGTTGCGGAAGCGGCGCGATGCGTTTCGCTCAATTACCGTACCCGCTTAATGCACCGGTGCAGTGATTCACGAGAGAACCCTCGTTTCCCCTGATGGCTTAGAACTGTCTGCGCATTTTGCTGGCTAGCCTTCTTTTTATACGCATATTCTCTTTATACATCTCACTTATTCTATCAATTAACACGACGTTGATTATCAATTACTCGAACAAACCGTGTATAAATGTATCGATCCTAACGGGGCCATGAAATTGTTCGTAGTGACACTTGAAAGACGAATCAAAAATCCACAACGAGTTTTTCGAAACGAGTTTTTGACATTTTTCCTGCAACTAATGTTAAATTACATTTCTATTCCACGAACAACCGCACGATTTGGAATTTCATTTGAGATAAGCTACAAGGGCGAGGAAAATATTCATTTTACAAACGTAATAGATGGCTGTATTTAACGATGTCTCGTTACACCAGCACACTCGCGTTGATGCTACTCACTGACATTTCTTCTGCAACATCTAATTGGAATTTTTATGCTTTGATTCTATCTTGTGATTTCGCTGACTGCACAAACTAATTACACGATCATTCTGCTCGATGCATAAGATACATTCGAGATCATATATAAAACGATAGTCAAGGTCTGTTATTATCTGTTCTTTTTAATTCAACACGCTCGTCTTGTAAATTATACGTCTTCTTCTCCGTGTTTGCTTAAGCTGCAATTTCACCTGCAATATTTTCTGTAAATTGAGTTACAAGGGCTAGCAGCGACCAGCTCGGAATCAATTCAGAAAAGATATTCAACTGAAATACCCGAATTTGTTTGGTTATCAGGTAGGGAAAAGAAAAAAATAAGAATGAATAAATAAAGGAAAGTAAATAAAAGTAAATAGGAGGGTAAAACGGTGGTTGATAAAATAATCGCTGGGTAGACATCTCTTGGAGGGCCCAAGTAACGCTATCATGCGACTCGTAAAGAACAAAGAGCATAAAAGACTTATCGGCCAATCCCGGGTAATCACTTTCCCGACGGGGTTGGAGATGCAGCACGGCCGTTTGCCGCAAAGTTTCGGGGCAGACGAGAAAGTAAATCAAACTAGAATTACTGGCTGCTTAGCATATGGACTGAAGTCTCATGCGAACAAGATGGGGAGATGGGTACAGTCGACGACGAGCATGGAAGGCAACCAGAAATAATATCGCCATGAATACAAGAGTGAGCGCCATTACACGTAATTGTGATCTATAGGTGTCATATATTACGGCGTCGACGACGTATAAAGGGCGTTCAGGCTTGCACGCGTAAATCCCCGTTCTCTCCCTACCGCCATTTGCCCCTCCAGCTCGTACCTCTCTTACACAGCCCCTCCGCCGCTACGGGAATCATCACCGGTGAAATATTTACGTGCATAATCAGCCCATATACAATAAAGTAACCCACCACCACATCCCTCCCCTCCTGCTTTCATCTTATCGTGGCCCCTTTATGCTTTCCGCGTGACACCGACCTTTTACCATTTCCACGCTTCGAACGTGGAAACTCTCCGTGTATATGTGTGTCGGTTCGATGCTCGATCGTATAATTTAATATTGTTTTGGAAAATGATACAAATCGTAAATGTAATAATCGTACTTTCCTCCCTGGTACGTTACGAAAGAAATTACACATCAGCGAATAAAGCTGATCTTGTCTTTATCGCTCGTTCAAAACTCACTGTCGCCGTTGAACGTACGCGACTCATGGCGTGGATAGAAAATACATAAATCACGGCAGTACAATACGCGCGCAAGGAATCAATCTTCCGTCACGCTTCATGGTTTCTTGCCAGCGTTCCGTGGCAAGAGTGTTTTCACGGTTTGAAAGTGGCGCGCCCGGCAAGATCGATTGACACCGCTCGAGGCGATCGGTCGATGCTCGCTCGTCGCGTCGCGTCGCGTCGCGTCGATTCGAGACAGCTCTTTTCTCCTCTCTTCTGTTCTCTTTCTTTGTGGAGCCGAGAACGATATTATATATCTCGGTGATGTATCGTCCATAACGTTCGTGGTGCGTCACGGTACCGTGACACTCGGACCGCTTGCCGCGAATAAAATCATTATTGGCAGATGATTAATGATTGTGTTACAAGAGGGGCGGGGGGTGAAACGAATGTAGTACACGCTAAACTTCGTGACACTTTCGTACTGTTCTCTCTCGTAATCGATACATTCGCTCGTTACTTTATCGTTTTTATTATACACACGACAGGATAGTATCTTTCTTTTCCAACGCGAGAACGACGTTGGAGGTTGTAAAAGAGAGTTCGATAAGGTGACAGCTGGCTCGGTTTCGACGGTAACTCAATAGGAGAAGCACCGTTACGGGAACTCTAATTTACCAAACACGCGACGATTCCTATCAAGGGAAAAAGCGCATTAACAATTGAATTGTAGTGGTCCTCGATGATCGCATCTCAGCAACAGCAACTTCAATCTATACAATTTATCAACGGGGCACACTGGCTCACCCCGCGCGCTTCTTTCAGATTGATGTTACTATAACAACACGTCAGTTATTCATTGTGCGCCCGGCAGTGCATTAATCAAGCCCTCGGTCTGACATCAAATACAAATGATATTTTATAGCGTCATAAATCTTCACTGGCTGTCACCGTTCGTGGGCGTTTGCTACGAACACGTCTCTTGGGGCGTCCCCTACTCTCCTTCACTTGTATCCTGCTTTGTCCTGTCGAGTCGTGGCAGCCCCAGTTAGCCGTATAACTTCTAGCTTCTCTTGATAGCTCGATTTAATCCAACAATTTCGCCTAACAATTTCCTTCGATTGCACGAGAACCATATCGACATACTCTTCTCCCCTTCGACCGCGCTTTGGCCTCTAATGTGTTCGCTAATTGCAAACTTTTCTAACCCTAAGGGGAGATCCGCAATGGCGAAACGTTTGTCTTTGTGATATTCGTGTATCACGTTCGTCTATCGCAAAAATATCCTTAAAAGTTTCTCTAAAAGTTTCTCTTTTCTTTTCTTGGATTTCATTAAAATTACAGGGCAAATGTTATATATTTTGTGTTTGAAAAATACTTGGAATCTCTGAAAAGTTGGGGATTTGCCTTTAATTGGTAGAATATTCTTCTTCGTATAGCCATCTGTCGTAGACCGATGGAAACTCGTGCAGCCCTGCCGATAAATTCGTTCGAGCTCGTTATATTTCAATTATCTAACGGGCAAATTTAAATATCGATGTGGATTACTTGTTACACGGCGATCCTAGTCGATAATTAAGACGCGAATGTAACGAATGGACTCTAGGCAGGAAACGGGGACCTAGATTTTCAGCAAACGTTGTCGCGATCGATTTACGAAAGGAGACGCACGGTGTGCGAACATTACTTTCACGTAACAGCGTGTAATCAGCACTCGTAGCAAGTATCAATCGCGCGATTAATTACCCCGATAACGTCGACGTTCTGCAAAACACGTTTCACTCGCACCTCGCACAGATGTTTCTGTGTTGGCGTCAAGTTCGTGTGGCCTTCTGGTAATTTTCGCAAAAACCGATGCCACTGCTGAGGAACGAAATAACACGGCGAGTTCGAAGCGGAATAAGCAAATGAGCGAGCGTAGAATTGGACAAGCAGCTGGTTCGGACATCAAATGAAATAGTAGAAGCACGGGAAAGTTGATTCGCGATGCGCACACTGGCTGAGGTAGAGAGAGATAAGATGCCCCGGGCCGTGTCTGTCACGTCAGCCGGCGTAATAACTTTGAAATCCACATCAAGCGATTAATAATGCTCGAGCAATTCACAAAAAGGTGCTGCATCGTCGGTAAGAGAGAAGTTGTTGAGCTGGCCCAAGGCTCCTGCGGCGGCGGCGGCGGCGGCAGCGGCGGCCATATTTGCTGTCAGTAACAACTCTCCCCCATTGTCGCTTCACCATTTATACATGTACATACACATGTAGACATCTATAGACGTATGCACGTGTATCGTTGCTAGATGCTAATCGGACGACTTTACATCGGGGAGATTCATTTTCGGGGAAAAATCAACATTGGTTGATCGTTCTATCGAACGTCCAGGTGATAATAGAATTAGAAAGTAAAATGTTCCTGTTACGTAACGCGCGAGATAAAGAGTAATGCCTCGAGAGGTATGTGATAACTGTGTGGCGATCGGTGCCTGACTGAAAAACGTTACGTAAACGCGAAAGTACCGGTAATACGGTATAATTTATTGCAAGTTGAAGGTAATAATAATAACGCCTTATTATACCTCGTACGAGAGACACGGTATCAAATCGTCGTAATTAAAAGAGGCATTAACGCGCAGAGTATCTTTACGTTCGTTTGGAGGAGAAGGTTTCTCAGAATGACACGATTACGGATTTGTTTGTTCGTGCATTTATGACATTTCAACGTGTCCTAACGAAACATAAATTAGTCGCGGTGAGTAACGAATGTATAGGAAAATGGCAGGCACGTGATCCTGTTCGAGTTAAACGTTTGCCGATAATGACGAAGATACGGTTAGGAGATTTATTAGCAGGGAACCGTGTGTATATGCACGGCTACGGGGAAACGAAAGCTCGTTAGTCAGGTTTGAGTTAGGTAGTCGATATGGACGTCAAGCACAATTCGTTTCGTTGCCTAATTATAAAGAGCGAAGCCCTCGAGGCTCGAAAGCGGCGTCGTTTCAACTTCCGAACCGGGCCCTAGACCCCCGTGCAGATTTTATAAATTATTCAGTCTGCTGATGTCAGGATGACGGCGGAGCGCGATGCAAAAAATTAAATTTGCCAGATAGACCCTGTCGGTGCCGAACATTACTGTTATTAATGTGAAACATTAATTATCGACGAAAAATATGGCGCTAAGGGTCAACACAAAAATGCCTCGTTCGATCGTTCTACCGGAAACCCTGCACATCCTGCAGATGTATATAATTCACCCTGTCAATCTTCTCCCCTCCCTTTTTTCTGTTACGTTTTAATTTCTACAATTCTCACCACACCTCGCATATTTTTAAAATAACAAAAAGCAAAATTCGAAGGACGTAGGACGTTGGTATGCAAATCGAACGTCATATAACAAATTCTCACGTGATAAAGTTTGCTGGTGGGGTTTGTAGGGCTACCAATAGGTCTCTGAGTAGTATGTATAGTGACAAGGTAGCAGATAGCGATCGTAATTTATACTCGGTCCGCGTGTTCAGCATTTCCAATCTAAATGAATGAACAGCAATAGATAAGGAGGAGTTAATAAACGGTGCTGCACTAAATCCTTTCGAAACGAATTACATTGCACAGAATCGATATTCTAGATTCGAGAGCACGCTGTCCTGTCTCATTTACTCCTCGCTATCTACACATTCGCCGTTAAACGTTCTATTCGTCTTTTATCAAGTTAAAACTTCCTAGAGGCGTGTATATTTTATTTCGCTCGAAACTAAAAATCGAACGGACGACAGAAAAATCTGTCTGACTATTTTAAGGGCATTCGAACATCTGTAATATATTGTACACAAGTGTATATGTAATACAAGGTGCATCGATAAAAACTAGTCCTTTAAATCTTCGTCGTACGTCGTGAAAATGAACTAGCGCGTGGCAGAAGCTACATCCTCGAGTTGCTGGCAAACGTGTAACAAGATCGGTATTCCGTGTAACTCTATTGCAAATTATTGGCGATTGCTGACATTGGAAAGAAGTGTTACAAGATATAAATCTACGAGCCAGTTGTTTGCTGTATTTATGAGGAAGTACCAGCAGGCAGTTTCTGTCATTTATTAGCGTAAACTTATCTCCTACTGTTTGGCTCGTTCGTTTCGTTTGGAAACGTCGAACACGCTGACTTGATATAAATTACGATCACTATCTCTCGCTTAGTCACCATCCATCCTACTCAGTTGCCCAATCGATATTCTGTTAATCCTGCAAGTATGTAGCTATCAATAATTTCGTTATATTTCGCGGATCGACTCCTACTTTCTCCTCGAATGCTAAAAGATCTACCTCGACAGACGTTGATAAATGTTCCTTGCTTGGGCAATACTTGCGTTCAAACGCTGGCAAAAAAAAAAATTGTTTCGTGTGCACACTGCACGTAAGTGGTTACACCAGTAGGGGAGTTGTGTGCGTAGCATACGTTATATTTCTAATATATAATGGAATACACGTTTCAAGAACATTTCAACAAGCACCTGTGACGTGATGTAGCAAAAGGTACAGTCACAGAAGTAGATAACGCTATTTATAGCCTACAATGTCCCTGTCATCGTTTCCTCCTATTGCCTGGTGTTAGAAGACAGGCACAGGTGACAATTCCTAAGCAGAACCGTTAAATTCCTACATTTTAACATTTAATGATAAGGTACCGAACGAAGGTAGACTATCATTAGCTACAGTAGCACCCTAGCAACTCTGCATTAACATTTAACGAGCATTCACCGACCGGTAGTAACCTATTTTTATCTATAGTAGCATTGGAACATTTCTACACTAGCAGCTTAGAATACAGAACAATCAACAGACAGTAAGTTACCATTACCTACAGTAGAGAATATCAAATCTACATTTACTGCAGCCAATAAGAATTACCGATTAACGGTACACAACCGTTACCTACAGAAGGCACAATAATTTCTGTATTATCAGCGTTTAATAAACAATTATCAACTGATAGCACACTATTATTACCAACAGTAGCACCCATTATTTCTATATTATCACTCCCCGATAAACAATTATCAGCTGAAAGCACTACGTAGTTGCCTACAGTAGATTTCAGTGATTTCTGCATTATCTATCATTAATAGAGAATTACCAATTGATAGTAATTACATTATTAACTACAGTAGCTCTCAATATTTCTACCATACCAGACTATAATAAGAAATCACCGACAGCAGGTACTATACAGTGATCTACAATAGATTCCTGTGTTTCCTGCATTATCTATCATTAATAAAGGATTACCGATCGATAGTAATTCATTATTAACTACAGTAGCACTCAACATTTCTACTTTAGTGGACACCAACAAAGAACCATTGACGGTAGGTACTTGTCCACTACCAGCAGTAGATTTCGACCATTCCTACATTATCAGCCATCTATAACAAACTGCCGACTGATACTATTCTACTGTTATCTATAGCGGTATTCAATATTTCTGCATTATCAGTATTTAATAACGAATTATCGACTTTTGGTACACTAAATATCGCTACCATATCTCTTAACAATTTCTGCATTCCCTGCGTTTGATAAAAAAGATTACAGGTTCCGTTGATATTAACAACGTCTGCATTTTTAACGTATAATGTATAACTATCGACTAGGAATCCTCAGTAGTAGGGCTTGCTATATCTCTATCGTTTCTGTACCATCATCCGTGAATGAATAATTATTGAATGAAGATATGCTACGCCTTTCCAGCAGCCGAATGCTGTTATTTTTGCAATATCACCCCTTTACCAAAGAATTATCTACTTAACAGCGTTACATTCGTTTCTGTATGTATAACAGTTAATAAGTCGTTACGGATCTGGTAGCACTGAGACATTATTTACAATATTATCGCAGAATTAGCGCAGTATTAGCCTCCAATGGATATCCATTAACGCGGGTACTTTACGCAGTAGGGGAAAAGATACTTTTCTGCAATTTCAGCAACGATATCTTTCTAACGCGTAGGTTTACGGCACAGGTATCTTAATACTTTTTTGTAGAGAATAAAAAACTGCATCAACAGAGCTATTCGAAAGTCATAGGTTCTATTTAAAAACAGTGCGTATGGGCTCTTTTCTCGCGTACGGATGAACGGAAGTAGAAAAAAATAGTCGCATAATCTCCGCCGTTAAAAACCATACAAATTTGGTCTATAACATTTTTTTCTATCTGCAACCGTTTAGAAGATATAGGCTATTTTCTGTTTTTGTGTGAATTTTATGGGCAATACTGGTGGCGCCATCTAGCGGCAAGTGACCGGTACTAAACTAAAAAATCAACTTTTAATTTAGCCCTTTGGAATAGTTCTGACAATCGCCGCAAGGCGGTAGCACCTCCTGGGCAGTATATGTTTCGCCATCTAGCGGTGGAGATCGGAACTAAAATTACCCGGAAATTTTGGAAGTACCAGTGGCGCCATCTAGCGGCAAGTGACCGGTACTAATCTCGAAAACTCAACTTTGGATTTAGCCTGTTGATTAGTTCCAAAGTCTACCGCTAGGTGGCACAGCATGTGCTACCCAGGAGGTGCTGCCGTCTTGCGGCAATTGTTGGAACTATTCCAATGGGCTAAATTAAAAGTTGATTTTTTAGTTTAGTACCGGTCACTTGCCGCTAGATGGCGCCACATATATTTCCGAAATTTCTCGAAAATTTTAGTAGAGTAATCCGCCGCTAGATGGCGCCACAAATACTTTGTGGGTAGATTGTATTTTTGAAAATGACTGGTAATTAGTGTACAGGATGAAAAATTGACTGGATAATTATTGCAAATTACTATAAATGTTCTAAATTGTTGAATATATCGTGGAAATTCGTCGCATTCGTCGTGGAACGTTGGAATTTTCCTTTTTCTCTCTGTTACGGGAAACGAATCATTTCTGGTCATACATGTAAATGATTTGAAGTCATTATCCTTTGTAATGACGGCAATTTAACCAGAAGAACTTTGTTTTTAATGTCGTGTTTTGTGTTTTCAATGGGAAATTGGGGATTTACTTAATGAATGCGGTAAATAGTTATTGAGAAGTGGTTTGTATGGTGTTATGGGGTTTGCTCATGGGTATTTTGTTCCAGTTAGGTTGTTGTTGTGCAAAGGAGGTGCAGATGTACATATATTTGTGTAGAAACATGCATATAACTATAATTACAATAAAATATTGCAGGAAATACCTGTAGGTAGGATTGTTTGATTAAATCACAGTTGTATTTATAATTTAAATTGCACAATGGTGTTATGGTTACATTAATTTTGAGAATATACATAAGAGAAGCTATGCAGAAAGTAATTTGATTTTAAAATAGGGTAGTAATGGCCTAAGGAATAGGTATGACCCCTATTATTCACAAATATACATTTCTATAAGGAAATAAACGACATAATCTTTATTAATATGTTAAAATAAGGACAAAATGTCTGAGTTAATAATGGGAAATAATAGAGATGTGTAATTCCATGGTAATTACATTAGTTTGCACATTTGAATCTGTTTCTTTTTACAAAATATACAAGAAAATATTATTTAATTACTTGTAAGATCAAATTAAAGGTACAATTACATAAAAGAAAAGTTTCTTTGATATTTCAATCATTCCTACTTTGAATTAACACCTGAAATAGATGAGGAGAGGATCTAGACATAATTTACCTAATGATTATTTGCAATTTCATAGAGATATATGTAATTATTTAATAAATTATCATTTCCTATGGCATGCATTAAAGCTGTATTGATCTGTATCGATGAAAGAAGGTGTTGTTTTTCAAAATCCCTCTTGTTATACTATTTTGTTAAATAAAACATCCTCCTATGTTGATTATTTGACAAGAAATGAGTTTAAATGGGATTTTATTGGCACCACCTTAAAATCTATCGTTAATTGAACACACACGTGCTTAAAATTCTCTCTAGCATCGAAGGCAGGGTAGTCGAAATGTATTTTAAGACGATTGCATAGAGATATATGTAATTATTTAATAAATTATCATTTCCTATGGCATGCATTAAAGCTGTATTGATCTGTGTCGATGAAAGAAGGTGTTGTTTTTCAAAATCCCTCTTGTTATACTATTTTGTTAAATAAAACATCCTCCTATGTTGATTATTTGACAAGAAATGAGTTTAAATGGGATTTTATTGGCACCACCTTAAAATCTATCGTTAATTGAACACACACGTGCTTAAAATTCTCTCTAGCATCGAAGGCAGGGTAGTCGAAACGTATTTTAAGACGATTTGACGTAAATTTGTTGTTTGACTCGTGAAATATGCCGGAGAAATGGTGGAATATTCGGTGTATATGTGTAAAAATGTGTAAAAAGTAACACTAGGAACTCTGTGACGACCAACAAAAACAGGATCATTTGTCACGTGCCGTAGAGATATACTAGGAAGCTTAGTAACACGAATGCGATCTATAATCGCGATTCTGAGCGACGCGTGAAGTTAAAAAGGAAGGTTGGATGTAACCCTAGTCGCGCATTTTCCAAAGAAGATTAATATACATATGTATATATACGTTCTCGATTCGATTCCTCTATGTTCCTCAAGCTAGGGAAATTTGTATCGAAACGATAGGAGGAAATTTTTGTGGAATTTTATTGGTATTTTGCAATGATATCGAAGAGATGCATGAGAAACTGAACCGATATGTTTTCGCTCGATTTCCCATTATTACTCTATATGCGACAGAGCTGGAAAAGGGAGCCTGTCGAAAGCTCGAAGAATTTTTCCGACGTCTCACGCTTCAAGAGGCTCTCGATCTGTATTTGTGTCCCGTTACAAATCGGCGACGGTTGCCGCAGTTGTATTTCATCTGCCTCTGCTCCTCGGTAATGTCTTACCGACACATTCTGGTTATATTGGAAAATCAATCTCTCCTCTTTATGTTCCTTCACCCGGCTAGGACATATTTGCCAAATTGAACTAGAGATTTTTCATCCGAATCTCTCGGCGGAAGAGTTCGTTCTTGTTTCTAACCTTAAAAAAAGGTTCAGGCGTAAGGGTGAAGTAGGAGAGAAAAATGAGGAACAATTAGACGGTTACGTGTAGCGTACACGTATATATGTATAATTTGAATGCCGTTCGAGTATCCTTGTGCAGTTGATACGAAAAGTTGCTGACAGTGGCCCTCGATAGGATTGAACTGTTGCACGTTTGCTCGATCGGAGAACGAAAAGGCGTATTCCCATCTGGACTGCTCAACGTTTCCAGTCCATGCCCTAACTTCGCTTCTATCTGTTGAGATTTCCTTAGGTGTACGTACGTGACCGGCCTACTAATCACGCCTCCTGCACAAAACGTCTGCACGTACTTCCGGATGCGCAGCAACCCTCGGATCATGTGTACTAGGAATTCGTGATAATAGGAATTGTTCAAAAAATTTCAACGATTCACTCTGTTACGTACGAGGTATATAAAATGGTAAGCGAAGGTGGGGGGTGGCTTTGCAATTTGCTAATTGCTAAGCTTAAAGCTTCAAGTTCCGGCGGACAGTTGTCCGAACGGAGAAAAACAGGGAGAGCCGAGGCGGAGGAAGAATTCAGAGAAACAGTCTGTACCAAGAGGAGCTAGGAACTACTGAAGGAGGTTCAGGAGGGAATGGAGGGAACAGAGCTGAATGGAGGCAAAGAAACAGTGGAAATTCAAGGAGGAGCAGATTTTCAGCCGGTCGTTCTTCAATTTCTTAGTTAGTTTCTTATCAGAGGATACAGAGAGAGGATTTATGAATAAAAATAAATTTCACATTTTTTAATAAAAAAATAACGATTAATTTGAGGACTAGCGTAGCGCTTTTCTGCAATTCAAGCTAATCATTGTTACACATTGATAATTTCGTTTTGAATAATTTCGAGAGGTTGAGAGGTTGAATCGGCGAGCTCGAAAACTCCACGAAACCAATTTTTGCTATAAACTGAAGCTTTCACATTTTTGACCACTATGCAACGCTGTGAGCCGATATAGCGTGACGTCAATCGTTACTCTTTATAGAAAAATCATTAGCCTCGCTGTATCTCTGGAATGTGTGGGTAAAAAAGAAAAAAGAAAAAAGAAAAAAAGTTCAACAATGCACCGTCCATCACGAATCAATGGACTGCACAATAAATGCCTAATTGCGTTTTGATAAATGACCCGGGTGTCGTAGAACGACCAATTGAAGGGCTATTTTTATAAAAATATTTCTGGAAATACTAGCATATCAACTATTGTAATGTACAATTTTGCACCGAGAACAGTCGATGAATTGTCGATGTAAGAGCAGCATTCCCTCTGAATATATTAATTTTGAATTACTCCTATTAACGTTGTAAGGGATGTACTAACCGTATATAATTTAATTACACCTATATCAGAATCTACTTTGCTGCAGAATCATAAGCTAGTCCGTAATTAATTTGAGAATCCATGTGGCTGTAAGCTCGCGGAATTCTGCGAGAACAGGGCGTAATATCTGGAAAATTTCGCGAACCTCGCTCAAGTATTACTCATTACCTTTGTAATATTTACAGGGTACCATTGTTTATCTTAATTTTAGCTCTTAAAGCTTTTAAAATTCATCTATTCCGTTTGATTAGATTGAAAGATAATGGAAGTCAAAGATGCGTAAAAAATTGACCTGTACGTATGCAATCTGAATTCACCCCTCCCTTAGGGGATTAAACAGAAATGAACTTTCAAATCTCAAGCGGAAACGTATTAGACGATGGAATTATATGGGGAATAATGTGCTAAATTGCAAACTTTCGGGATTTTCTCGTTAAACGATCGACATGTTAGTATCGCTCTTCGTAAATTCTTATTCCTTCCATCGTCCAGCAACCAGTTGGTTTATCAAGCAACAGAATTATTTAAACAGCGAGACTCGAAAGTTCTCGATCGTTATGTGGAAGTTTGATAATTCGATAGGAAGAAATATAAGAAATTTGGGAATGTTCGAATGCTGAACGTGCGTCGTAGGAAAAGAGGCATCGGAATTTGTAATACATGTAACACATAAACGTGTAGAAGCGTATTATTCCGTTCCAGGAAAATAAACTTGCATGTACGACAGCAATGTTCATTATTGGACATCACGTTTAACTGATTCCCAGCAGTTCCAATTATTTTTGTAGCAGGGGATACGATTCAACTACCGTAATAATAAAAATAAAACCAATGACTCGTTACTTCTCGTAAATTCGCTAAATATTTATTAGGTTCCCAATATGCTGTAGCATTCGCAGCTATGCCGGCGCTTCGATCAAAAATTTATGAAATATCTGCCGACCAGTGATGTTTACGACGGATGCGCGAAATGTTTTCAACCTTTTTCCCCCGTTTTAATCCCGTGGTCGCATGTTCTTTCTCCGTTTATCGTTAACGATTAATTCCCGTTCAGCTGTTTTTCATTGTGCCGCGCGCGATACACGAAGCGCGCAGTTTGTAAAAACGTTTAACTCAGCGTAAGCCTGGTCAGTTCGCCGATAACGACGCTTAAATCATTCCAAGGATTCGAAACAGAGGAGCAGAATTTCTGCTAAACTTATCTCGTAAACTTTCTCTTCTTTGCTAATTACCCTCCAACTAACGCGTGCTTTAGTTAACAAGGAAAAAGTTCAAATTCATTTTGAAAAAGAAAAGGGCAATTCTATTTGAATAAATAGAAATTCAACGGTCTTTCGTTCGTTCGTTTCTGAAAGGAAGGTCCATTGTGGAATTCTCACACCTGGTGTACACAGATCGCAGGTAAAACGATTGGTAGAAAAGTTCGAATTTCTGTCTCGATTCTATCGTGACTTGGCAGAACGATAAATTGTTCCTTTGATCGAGAATCTGATCGAGGTTCTGCAATTAAACTTGGATAAAATGCAGCCCGTACTCCGGGCCAAGGTTAAACGATCGTTTCGGAAAGTTTAAATTTGTATTCCGAGTGCATTGTGGCGCGGGAAAGTGGTCAGCCCCAGGGTTGGGTGAAATAAACGTTTGAAACAGGCGATAGTAAATAGGCAGGTTTATTGCTATAAACGGTACAGGGGTATCGTACGTGAAATATTTTTCGAATACGGTAGCATGTTTATACGGGCAATATTTTAACCTGCTTTTTCGAAATTGAAACAAACAGTATTGCGACTATATCTGTTTCCACATAATACTTAAAAATATATCTTTACCGATCCCCTCTCCGAACAAATTCCTTTGAAATTCGAGCGCCATTCCGAGCAGCAACTGGTAATAGTCAGGAAAAGAGTTATAAAGAGTTCCTCTGGTTAGACGATCGAGGATAGACGAGAGTGGGTGGAGACAGAGACACAAGAATAAGGAACGGGAGTGACATGTAGGGTAGGGTTACGACATCGCTACTCTGATAATGGAGTAGCGGTCAATGGGGCGATAGGGGCGATAGATCGCGGCATGGAGACGATGCTGCAACACGCGGGAGCCGAGTAAGCTCCCTAGGGAACTGCCTGCTCACCCCTGCTTTTGCTTTACTGCTGCTTGCTGTCTGCCACTTTCAGCTCGCTAGACTCGTTTCGGTCACTGTCTTTCTCAGGGCTATAGCTCACCCTCCTCCTTTTCCAATGACACACCTTCATCCTTATCGCGCGAAAACCTCTCGAATATTTCACCAAGTGAGGCAAACGTCGAATTAGTCGAATAAAAGTATACGCGTGAGAAGGAGCCAGCCGAAAAGACATTTTCCAAGGTAGAATTTTACATCTGACACCGGTGCAATTCTTGTGGTTCAAGATCGTTGTTATTTGAAAAGGACCGAGAAAAGACATTAGTTAAGATCGAAATAAATGGCCTGTGCGATAGAAGATGGAAGAGAGACGTTAACGCGATGGAGGTAGTATTCATCGTAGTTTTATTTCGATGCTGGGCTCACGTTCAATCGCGAAGGTGCAAGGGGAAGAAGGAATGAAATAGGGAGCCCCAGACTTAGAGCCAGTTCAGCCTGCCTGTCGGCTGCCAAAAAGAGAAAAATACACGCTGTTTCTTTCCTACCTCGAACGTACATTTTTCCATACATTTCTCGAACATATGTTCGATCAGACGTATGTAATATTTTCAAATAAAACGGACTTTTTTTTAATTTCTCAATTATTTCAACACGATCTAACCGCATTAGCGATGTTTCTGTATTGTATATACAATGTATACATATGTATGTGTACGTTTCACTTTCCTATATTTCCCACTCCTATTTTCCGTTTTAACCATCAGGAGGAAACGTCTGCTTTTTGAACATCAAACTGATTAATAAAACACGTGCCTCTGCAACCTTAGAAATTGCTTCTTGAAAATTTTCAACGAGCACACCAGCCGGGTTTTCATTAAACAACGTCCTTCAAACTCCAAAGCTGTTTACAAGTCGACGGTAATTTGCCTCGCATTTTTGAAATCAGTGAATGCGTTGGTAATTAGTTCTCGAAATGAGCTTTAATTTAAGGACATGCTTTCCTCTTAATTGCCACTTCTACCAAATACCCATTACGTCATCATATTTCAATGTTACTCATTCGCATACATTTGAATGTTAAGTTTCCGTAGAAAGATGTGTCGTTAATGCGACGAAAGCACTTTGGAATATGACAAATATGTTGTATATTTTTCAAAGAAATCGAAGGTGGATAATCTTTTATCATTTTTAAATAGCCTCCTTTCATAGGCTCCTACGAATGCTCGGTGTCGCTGTAAAAGGATTCCAATAAATGCGCTTGAAAGGAAGGAAAGAAGGGAAGTGTACGAATCCGTAGATTATAATTGAATAAAACGTTATATATACCGCGCAATCCATTTATTAAAACTGGCATTCAATGAATGGTAAACAAAAGGGGCCGTCGAAAGGTTTTGAAGTTGGCCGAAAGAATTTCGTTCATGGTGTTTTTCAGCTTCACCCGTGACCCGCACAGGCGCTTATTTCTTTCATCTGTACGCGTGAAAATAATGCACGGTGACTGTATAAATATATTGCAGCCATATCTGCCGGCAGCCCTTTATTGTCGAGGGCTGCAAGGCTCGCTACAGACGGGTAAACGTTTCTTTTGTTTCCTTTGATTGATTGTTATCGGATACACACGAATATCAAAACCTTTCCACTGGGAGTAACAATTTTTCCACGTTCCAACGATGACACAGAGTGTTTTACGATTAGTAAATCCTTCTTTTTTGTTTTTTTCCACTAAGAGAATCTTGACAATTATCAGAGGACAAGCTTTTCTCTGTCTTCTTTGTAACGTTCAAACGATCGTTTTAAATCATTTCCAATCAATTCCGATAGCAGAGGCTGGCCGTGTTAGAAAAGCTAGGGCAACAATTTTCCTAGGATTATTTAGCGGTAATATCTGTAGGATGATAAGCCACATAATTACTCAGAATGTTTTTAATTTAGACCCTCTGTCTGGCAGAAAACGCCCGTGGGTACACATCGTATAGTTTACTTAGAGCTCGTCTAACAAGTGTAAGAACTGCGGATCCATCCATCGTAAGCTTTGTCTTTCGAGGGAATTCATTCATCTTTTCGTGTGGTCTACCAATTCAAAGCATGATGAACTGCTAAAGGCTTATTAAACGGGCTGCAACAAAGACTTGGTCGTTACTTCTCGAAAGAAAGGAACGTATTAAGAATATACAGGGTGGTACAAAAGTCCTTGACACTTTGCGAAAAGTTGTGGAAAATCTGGGAGGAGGAGCGTATTCTTCTTCATTCTTCATTCTTCATTTTTTACCCTTCGAATGATGAAAAAGTTTAGCAACAGGGATCGCGAGAGAAACACTTGCTCACATACGTCGAGCAATTTTGTTGCACAACAGCGTATAGTAGAATATTAACGGGACTTGAAGCAACGAGTAGAGGAAATAACGGCGAAAAAATACCGGGAACTAGTCCACGTGCAAAAGTGGATTGGCATGGATAATGCAGAACGATGGCAAAGGCAAGTTGCGTGCGTAAAAAAATCGAGGAAAAGGTAGAAATACAAGCACCTGTTTACTTTCTGTCTTTCACCAGCGTCTCTCAGTGTTCGCTATTGCTCTTCCTAATTGCAACTCGAGGACTCAAGGAAGCAAAACTGGTATAATGATACTCAACGTTGCTCCTCGTTTCGAGTGCATCGAGCCTCCCACAATTCTCTTTCAGTTCTGCACATTTCTCTACCTACCCTCTCCCTTATTCTGCAACCTGTTTTCGAAAATCATCTACACGAAAATTTATTACCAAAGTATACCTCTTCCTTCTCCAACCTCCCGCGAACTTTTTATAGCAATGTGCTTTTCGATACAATGGAGCACCTGCACATTTGATCACAGCAGCGAAACAGTTTCTACATGTTTAATACTCAAATTGATGGATAGGACATAGAAACGATGCTTCGATAAAATGATCTCCTCGATCATCAGATATGTCACTCCTATTTTTGCGGAGCAATGAAACAAGTAGTTTATTTTCACGAATCTAAAAGTTCCTGGGAATGCTGTGTCGTTTGTGAAATTCGTAGAATAATTGGAAACCTTGTGTGTCAGATACCAATTTATCAACATGTTTGCTCATCGCGCGATGAAGAACAGCTAAGGAAAGTCCATGATTTGGGAACTCCCGCGTTAATACGTACGATATCGTATGTATATCGTGTATAAGATACGATAGGTCGCTATGTGTCACTGACTGTGCATCGTAGAAGATAAACGAACAAAGTGCAGGCACGCATACGCACGTTCACGTGTTTGTGGTGATTATGTAGTAATACAAAGTGAACAAATTTCTCTGCATCTATGTGAACTCTCTGACGCAATGGAATTCGTATATAAAGGCAGAGACTAATTCACTCAGCATCAATTCAGAGCATCTTCGGTGATTGCAAGCAGGTAAGTCTCTATAAACGTGTACGATACATAATACATCGTACAGCAGAGATGATAATAAGTAGGTTTTAATAAGCAATCGTTTTTCAGATCAAACAAAACACACAATGACGAAATTAGCGACGTTCGTTTTCATTTTGCTAGCTGCATTTTGCGCAGCATTGGCATTTACGCCACCTGTACAGAGACCAGGACAGTATTCTTTCCCTAATTTCCCCGGGCATGGACCATTCAATCCAAAAATACGATGGCCAAATTCGTATCCAAACGTAAGTGCATTTTAATATTTAAGTGGAAAATAAAAGAAATCGAAATTGCGTCTTTCGTTATTCTCGGATTGAAAATCATAACTGTTAAAATAGTTGATGAAATTTCGTTTTAATCTTCCGTGTTTGCTTTTTTCCATTTATCTCTCGTAAGAATTTTTATCAGACTCGTGTAACATTTTAAACGTTTATTCTGTTACAGCCCCCCTATTAACCACCAAATCAATAAGCCACGATACGATTGGATATAATGAATTATTGACTATGTGAAGCACTGATAATGTAATACATTTACAACGTTATTGTAACTATAAATTCGAATAAATTTTCCTTCAATTAAAACGATATTTATACTTACTTATTTATAATACTTGTACCGTAACGATATTAATATTTAAATACGTTAGGTATAATTGTGAAATAAATTGTTTTTATAAGAGAATCAGCTTTGTCGTGTGTTGAGGTGGAAAGATGAAGCAATCAATGGCAAAGGTATGACGGTGGGTGCTTAACTTTCGAAAGTACTTTTCATTGAGAAAGGTGATGTTTCAATTAAACGTTCAATCAAATGTAAAATTGGCTGTTCATATTTTCAAGCGGGCATAAGCCACGTTAATGGAGAACGACTTTTCTTCTTTATAAGTTAGTTTTATTGTTACGAAACGCTGTTGCACGAAGTCTATCGAAAATTAATCTTTTTACCGTTTTCACTATAATAATAACATTTCAAGATAATAGAGTTCTCGAAATAGAACAGTAACGTGTTCCTTTTAACGAAATCGTCGTCGGCTGTTTCTGCGAACGTCACATTGGACCAACAACTTAAACAAACGAGCAACTAATTTTCGCATAACTGTTACGCTATTTGGAAGCGTTAACAGCGTTTACACATCAAATCTAACGGGATCGTACCCAGCACTCGGTGCAACTTGTATAATAGGTACATCGTCAACCAGAACCGCATGATTTCTACGTACTGCGGCTATATAACAAACTGGTAGAATTGTAGCCAAAGAATTCGCAAATTCAACTGTTACTGTCTTCCGCTTCCGAATGAAATGAATAACCGTGAAAGTACGGAAAATCGGTATTTCGTAATTTTAACAAAATACAAATCGACGTTTTGGGATGATTCTGAATTTTTTAAAGCACACATTTCTAGATAAAAAGTCCGAAAAAATTTGCCGATACGTGTGTTTCGTTCGCTACAATATGCGGGAGCATTTTTCACAACTTTTTCTGCCGTGCTAAATAGCTTTTTTTAGCGGTGAAATAGGTAGCACAGGTTTCCCTCGGAATAAACGGTGGCGCGAAGTTAGGCGGGGTATCTTTATCGAAAGACAGTGGACGATTACAAGAAAACAAGTTAATCCAGGAGGAGGGGTCGAATAGGAGCGTATAACCCTCGGTGTTAAGAGTCACATACGATGGCGGAATGTAAATGGGGAATTCGGTGAGATCTTTCTTTGTAATGAACACGGTTACGGAGGAAGTTGTTGGGTGGCGTGGTACTTTGCCTTGTGCATTTTACGGTATTCTCGCGTTAATGCGACGAGAGAGAGAGAGAGAGAGAGAGAGAGAGAGAGAGCAGTCTCAGTTGAGCATACCTATAATTTAAATTGTCCGCCTTCTCGTCGCTTGGTAATGCGAGGTGATACTTAAAGCGGAACAATTGCGCTACGCCAATAACTTTTCTTCCAACCTAGTTTCTATGCCGCACTCCTATATCGTTCGTGTTTCAACTCATTAAAGCGAACGATTTTTAATATCCGCGAATGGACGAGGGAAAATTCCTTAACGAATTTTCTTAGATAGGTGGAAATGTCCATTATCGGCGCAAGGAGAAGTACAAAATCGATCGGTCGTTTGAAGTGGAAGAGTTACGCGGACAGCACTCGAATAAATTCCGTTCCAATCGAGTTGAAATATATCGTTTTCCTCGAGATTACCGGCCGCGAACTGTGTATTATCGGAGCGCGTACAATTGTGGAAATCTTTGAATACGCCTAGTCAGTGAAGTCGGTCGTTTATAGTCGGCCACTTCTAAGAAATCTCTTTCTCTAGGAGGAAAAGTGAGACGCCAGAATGACTTTAACGAGCGAGCGGAACGGAGGATTTGGGATCAGGAAAATATCTTGGCCCCCTAGCCAGATACCATCCAGCTTTTCCGTATCGGCGAGTAAACGACCTCGAACCGACCGTTATCTATTTCATATCCGAGGAAAAGTTTCTATTCCGTAACAGCCACAGCCGCGGTCGATACCTTTCGCCTCCAGCCAGAGCTGTTTTTCCTATTCAAAGATACACGTACGTTTCTTTTATTAGGATATTATTGAGATACTTACATAGAGAAATAGAGTTTCTCTGGGAATAACGAACGGGACCTCGAAACGTTTAATTAAAATCACGACTGAAATATATTCACGGTGAAAATATCTATGTAAAGTTCAATCGAAGAGCGGCTTGCATCAAGCGAAACACTTAACAGCGTGTTCTTCGAACAAAGGAAGAAAATTGATCGTGTGGATCTCTGCGTTAGAATTTCACCGGCGAGTATCGTTATACGGAGTGACAATAAGTTACTCGATCGATGCAAATCGCGGCACATTGTTCAAATGTCGGGGCTCTTGAACGAATTGGTTGTGCAGCTTGCGCGAAGCATTCCGGTTTTTTGCATAATCGAGTGGCATTTCGGCAACTGGCGCAGTTCTATAAACGAGTGACTTCTCTTTGTCCGCAGATCAGATAACGCTAATTACGCCAGTACATTACACGAGTGGTAGCTCTGAAATAACGAGTGTGCGCCGTCGTTCTATGTGCATACGCCCATCCACATTTACCTCTGCCACTGCCTATCGTGTAGGTAGACGCGGCCTGTCCTAATTACCTACGCCTCGACGAAACGCCTTCTTGCCTGCATGTAAACACCTTCATTACCACTGAACTGCTCCATAAAATATACCCCCGTTTCTCCCCAACACCCTCGCTCTACGTCTTCCCTATCGTCCACCCTCCCCAAAATATTCTAGCTATTCGACGGTGGTGCTAACTCAATCCGTGAAATTCTCTAACCAGCCTTTTTATATATCGACGCTACACTGCTTACCGCTACTACTCAAGAATAAGGTATCAGATCTAAAGGGGAACGTTATTCCTCGAGAGTAACATTTCCTTTTTTCATTATTCCGAGGCAAACAGATATACGATAGTTTAAACGTTCCTTCGATAAACTGCTGTTTAATCACGCGTTTAAACTCAAGTTATCATATCGTTTAAATTTGCTTTGTAGTATTATTGCGTATAAACTCTCGCTGGACTGTTTTAGATGGGCAAAATATCTCTGACAGATGTCTCCACAAATAAGGGTAATTCCACTTGTAGGGTCATCATCCATCACCCTATTCGGTTTACCTACAAATATTAATGCCTATTTATGCGTGTGTACATGTTAAGGGTGTGTATACACAAAGAGTCATCCCGTGTATAATTATACCGGCGTTACTCAGTATCGCCATTCGATTTTAGTCCGGTGACGGAGATCAATATTAACGACGAATAGTGGATCTGGAAATTGGAGGTACCGTGTTGTCGGACAAACAAAATGAAATAAACAAAACTGTGGTGGCAGCAGCATCGGAACGTAGTCGTGCGCCGCGTTCACGGCGTTCCCAGATGTCATATTATTTTATGTGTTTGCGATCAGCTACATGCGTAAATATTTTCGAAGGTTTAGCCTGTTCGTTTCTCACCAGCTATTTGTAAAACAGAGGAAAGAAGACAACCAGTTTCGGGAGGGGAAGGGAGCGTAAAATCTGGCTTATAAAATTGTTACGTTTTTGAGTACGCCGTTTAACACACGTGTATTCGGAATAAATTGCGTCCATTGTTACAAATTTGTAACAGTGCTATCCAAGTGTGGAATTGAGAATATTCCGTGTAAAAGGATAATTAATGGAAGCACGTAATTATTTAGCACACTTTATTTCCGGATCTCCCTTTTATAAAATACAAAAAAAAAAAAAAAAGAAAAGAGAGAAAAAGAATCGGGAACATTTTCGTTATTAACAATCACGTGAAATCGAACGAAACGGTTTGTAATACCAAATTTCACATTCTCGTAAATTCTCTGCCCTTATTGTACAGCAATACTACTCTGGTTACTAATTCCTTTAGCCTGTGTACGTGTGCAGGCAGAAAATACTATGCAATTTTAATGAAGTTGGAAAATAAATCAATGAAAATTTTCAGTCGTAATTCCTCTTGTTAGAAAAAAAGGAAAATATTACAAATGAAGTGCAACCGGGACAATAGAATAACGAAACGATGGGAAGTATATGCAACGGTTGATAAGTTTGATAAACGAGAAAGTTTTCGTAGCAGTATATTGTCTATTTGAACGTTAATGTTGATGATAAATAAAAATGGTAAAATGTGCTCGAGTTTTCTGTACAAAGGAAGGAAGAAGTTTGACATCGTCAAAAGCGCGTGCAGCGATTCGTTGGAGCGTTTCGTACCGAGAAAGGAGCGGTAGTCGACGAAGCAGAATAGAGAAGCAGCGAGGGGGTGATAGGGGTTGAGGAGATTGAGGTGGGGGACAGTGCATTTGACTTTCCTATCAGCGTCAAGTGCTCATAAGCGTTTAAATGACTCCTCGTTTGCGAAATAGCACTGACAGCTATTCAGGCATATTTCAAAAACGAACTTTCTTCCTACAAAACCCTCCCTCCTACCCTCTTAGCGCCACTCCTCTCTATCTCGCCGTTAACGCATTGCGATTTGTTTTAAAATTTACGTCACTGAAATTGACGTTCTACAGTATACGTACATTAGAAAATTAAATTTTAGTAAATTAAGGTAACTGTAAATAGAAGGGAAACGCGAAGCAGAAAGCAAAGAAGACGGTGTATCGTTGAGGAGGACGCGTGTACACGCGTAGGTGGTTCTGGGAGAATAAGGGAGGTGCAGTTTGGGTGGATAGTGCCAGGTGAAGGTTCCACTACGGCAGGTGTTCAGAGACAGAAAGGCTGGTGGAAACAGAGAGGTAGAAATGATAGGAGTTGGTCAGGATAGAAGCAGTGATGTGTGGAAGGAAGAGGAAGAGGAAGCGTAGAAGGAAGATTAGATTAGTGCCGGTATAAGCTGTATTCTGTTGAAAGCCTGTCCCCCCTGCATTCCTTGATAACCTTGTTATGTCACCCACTCAACTTAACCGCCGGATCGCGGGTATATTGTGGGAGGAAGTGCGTTCCCAGAATCAGGATTATCGCTTTCGTGTTTATGGGGAGTTACAGGAGTCGTCTGCTATCGACGAGCATGATCCTTATTAACGGTCTGCATTGCTTTTAGAAACTATTCGATAGATAGGAATACATAGATCGAAGTATTGGAACGTTAGAGGGGAAGATCGGAAATTAGGTTACCTCGGTTAGATGTATAACTAACCTTTGTCATGCATTTCCTCGATAAATGATAGTTTATTTATACTTTTGATATTTTCAACTGAGTTAGGTTAGGTTAGCAAAGGTGTATAGTTTCGAGAAAGTGGCGCGTGACTTCTTAAACATTGACTCGTACCACTTGAATCTGAAGATATCGGTTAAGGAGCGATTCCTGGGAAAAGTTCAAGGTGCGATCTCTGATTTTTCGAATCGACACCTAACGATTTCGATCTTACGTTTATCTGGAGCAAATAACTGTGCTTTCTGAGCTTCCATCGGCCTAATTATGAGCTCCTTCGTAGTTGAGTAACATTTCTAAGGGGCAATTAGCCGTTGTTGACAAACGCAATTTGCGAGATGTAACTTTGTGGCGGTACAAGAGATAGAAGCTGAGCGTACCTTGTGTTACGTTCCTAAATACATCGGCACCATATCTACCGCCGCGTCCTCGCTAGAGAACATCGGTTGTTGCTTTCGAAGTAGCCAAGCGTCATGTTCCTTGCATCCCTGTTTACTGCACAAAGATCTCTGCGCGTGTTCTTCCCAAGTATTTTACCTGGAATGTAAATTATATCGCGAGCCTTTGTTCAAACATCACGCGGTTAAATTAAGGAATTACGTCCTCTATAAACACCAGCTTCCTTTTGCATCCTCTTCTAGAATTACCGACACGGTGAATCGATATTGTAGAAAGTGAAATTTTACTCTCTTTCGAGCGAAAGATGGAACGTTTCACAATTGTATACCTGTAATACATAGATTTAAAGGTACGCCGAAGCTGTTCATTTGTCGAACGGTGCAAAGTGAGCGATTCCACAGCCTATTTGAGCGAAATTGCTTTATTATCTTGCGAGTAGAGTAACTCGACGGGCAAACTTGGAATTGATATAGATATTTCTCGTCCTGAAATGAGTTTTGCCTCTTCGTAACCCTCCAGGCTTTATTTTATCTAGGTAATCGTTTGCTGCATCTGCCATTGCAACTGAGAGAGAGCGATAACTACTTCACCGATAATTCGCATCGATGGTTCACATTTATTTCGATATAATTTTGAAATGTAGGGTGCAATATGTAAGAGAGCAAAGGGGATAGTAGGTATGCACATGAAAGAATGCAAAGTATTTAGGAATAGATCGTACTGCTCGATTACGGTCGATTGGCTTCAGAATCGTGGAAAAGGAAAAAGGTTTCAAGAGGTTGGTATGATACTGGCAGGCGATAGTCCTGTGGCAAGGGATGCGTGAACGCAGGAAGAGAGAGGAAAAGAGGAGAGCAGAGTCGTGACAGCGTTGGCTGCGGGAGGTAAGGCGAAAAGGAAATGAAAGAGAAGAAGGAAGAGGAGGAGAAGAAGAAGAAGAAGAGGAAGAATGGAGGACCAGCATCGTCAGAAGTTGGAAGCTACAATAGCAGTGTGTCTTCTGGCGCCTTCGAGTCTCTCAGACACGCCTTCCAGTGTAGGGATCTGCGAGAACATCCTCCACACGCTCTTCTTCCATATGCCACGTTTGTGTAATCCGCGTTTCTCCAGAATCATTATTCACTTGTGGGGATTTGGCCACATGTAGGCGTGGAAACACCGAACATACTAAACGTTCGATAATACTCTATGTAAATAGAATGGGAGACGAAAATAAAGGAACTAATTTGCTTTTATTCAACCAATGACAATGACAGTAGATGGCCGAGGGGGTTCCTTTCCATCCAGGTGACTGTTCGATATTTCGTTCGAGCTCCTCCGATACGATGCCAAAAGACAGTCGAAAGAACGTTCCACAGGTGCTTCTCTATCGGTTAACGAGGGAAAGCGGAGCGTTGGCTCGAACTGAGGAAGGTATAGCGATAATTAATCGTCACCTATTGATAAGAGATAAGTGAGTGAGATTAAGAAGGTGGTTGTAGAGGGCAGAAGTGGAGGAGACGGGTAAGCTCAAGAGTTAGAAAGCCCGGAACGCTCGAGCGTCTGCGCGTGGCGGGAAAGGAAGCGTGGTAGGGAGGATAGTAGAGAGTGGAGAGAAAGCACGGCGAAGAGAGTGGGGAAAGAGAAACACGCTCTTGGGGCTCCCGTACCCTCAGTCGGGATGCCGGTCGCGTATCCTCTCGTCGAAATTGTACCGTGATGATCAGTGAACGTGTTAAACGTGTTCTAGGGAGCATCGGGAGCCGCGAGCGGTTCCTTATCACGGTTTTCCTACTCTCGGCGTTCACGGCAAGTGTTTGGTCCGATAACACCACCAGTTCCGGTGAGTGGATGCACTTATTAATCTCCTATGTCCGGCGCAGTGGCGGTAAATATTGAAACGATTCCGTCATCCCTCGCTCTTCCCCGCACGTGTATTTGTCGCGAATAAGGTTACAACAGTTTCGTGTTGCTTCTCACCATTGTCGAATCACGTTCCAACCCTGTCTTTGTGCTCTGCCTTTTGATAATCCTACGCAGAAATTTCAGATTCGTCCTTCCGAACTGTGAATTACTCGCCCAAGTGTACGTTCGGTGTTACCCGTTAAAAAACTGTGATTTCTACGTGCATCTGTCTGTGTGTGGATGTGTTTATCGTCCAAATTTAATTCTAGATATCTCCTCCCTTTTAATATATTTCCTTTTACATTTTCCTAGAGATTGTTCGAACGCTTATATTTAAAAAAGAAACATTTAATACAGATTTTACGTTCGATTCAGTTTTTTTCATTATTACATGTTTGGCAAATTCGAAGTGCGAAACGTTACCGTCTATATACGTATGTTACATGCCTCAGTTGCAATTAACATTGACGTATTCTAAGTTATAGTTACTTGCGATATGTCTAATGAAACGCAACACCTTGCTTATAAAGTGATCGACAGGTCAAAGTTAGATTTAGCAGGGAACAGTGTGAAATTTTCATTAATGACGTTTGTAAGGTATTTCTGCTCAGTTTCAATTCTGTGGTTCCTATTATTACTCTCCAGTTATTTCGTGTATCTAGTAGCTCGCGATACGATATGTATATACATATGTTACAGCAAGCAGAAATGCAGTTTCACGTTGTTATCGGCAAATACAATCACGTGGGTTTTCGTGATTTTAGTTAGAATCACGTATACAGTGTGCAGCAATAGTTACGTAGTAATTATTTCGTTAGCGTATAACCTGAAAATTTAATAAATTAATTATCTGAAAACACGAGCTTTTAATTTTGTAGAAAAAAGGAATTTGGTTTGGAATTTCTTTTTTTTTTTATGTTTTTCACGTGTTCCACGTTCCATATTTTTCTCGTACTGTGTCGTAAATTTAGTTTCCGTTTAATACTCATTTAAAAACATTCTCCCGAAAGCAAAACAAAATTTCTCCTACTAAACAGCTTTTTATAGAAATGCTCGAAGGGTTAGTTACGTTCGTGCTTGTAGAGTACTCTGAGCGCACTACGAAACCCATCGTTGAAAGTACCAAAAGTAAATGGAAATAAGCTTAAGGAGATCAGTGAATCTTTCAGTTGGAAAATAATATTGCCAAGTGGAGAAGCAAAAGATTTTCATCCACATCGTGTTCAGCAATAAACCAGGGCCAATTCGTAGACGTTAAATCAGGAATCCTGCTTTCACGACGAAGACGTTTCCTTCGAAAGTTCTGTAAATCTGCTCCTGAAGGTATCTCGAGCTGTAGGTTTCTCTACTTCGTACATTCGTGTTTTCTCCTAGGAAATTATTTGTTTGAAATTATGAAAAATCTAAATCTAACCAACGCAATTATTTTTCCCATAATTTTATCGTAAACATTTAGATCAAATGTTTTCACATATTTTATAAAATTCAACGATCTATGTATTCTTAATTTATATAGAATATATTATATAGATGGCACGCTTTTCACTGGAGCTTCTTCGCCTCGTTTTACGATTTTCTTAATTTTATTTTCTTGCACTGAATTTTATGATACACCAGGTGTCTTACGGTTTCCCTTATATAGCTTTCACTAGCATGCTTTATGGTCCAGTATAGGAGGAAGATGTCACATAAATAAAAGTACATAAGTGTTTTATTAAAAAGCTGTGTGAAAAGGTACACCGTGTTACACGTACACATACAGGTTTACTCTCCGTTCCGTGCAATTTTCCTAATTTTTATCGAGCCACGACAAATGCTAGAGCTGACACTTTAATTAGACGAGATTCGATAACATGCTTCTTTAAAGAATCTGTCGCGTAATTCTTCCTAAATGACCTTTTACGATGAAAAATTCCGCGTACAATAGGAGTTCATAAATACATTATTCTTCCATAGAAGTTAAATAAGTAAAAGTTAAATTAACTTTAAATCCGTTACGTTTTGCTCGAACTTAATTCGAGATCACACCTTGGAGTTAGAGTTGTTTCCTTTTCGTAAAGTGTAAATAAGACGAACTAATTTTGGTAACTTTACAGAAAACTTGCCGCGCTAGTTTCATACAACTTATACGAAACGTTTTACTTTTTATCAAGAAATTGATACGAAATATAAAACTCGTTACGTTACGATAAAATGTATGTTCGCCTGTTTAAATTGCTCGTAATTTTGGCATCGTTATCGTACAGATGATGCACCAATCTATTATCGTCGTTCTTTTTACGATATCTAATATGAAGTTACGGATGGCTAATTATATTTGGAAATTCTACAACTGTGTGTATAATTTCGGGCGCGATAGGGAAACAGTGATTCGAGGAAGAAGAAAATAAAGTTTAATGTAGCCTAAACAGTTTGCCTGCTATATGTGATACTTTATAACGGCTGTATGGGCTGTGCAACACTATTAAAGGGATGACAACGAAATTATTTGGTTGGTAGTTATTTCTCACGTGCTGCAAACCCATTTGCGGTGCAACGTCGTGCTCACTATAGCAGAAGCATGCATGCAAAATGAGAGAGGCCATCAGTCTGATTCAGCTATCGACAATTTCACAAATTCAAGTTGCTACGGAGTATTATCAATCGGAATCTAATTCGTACAAACGTATAACGCCGTGCTCATCGAATTTCCACGTTTCCCCGTAATTGATTTAAACAATTGAAGTAGCTCCTCCTCTTTGAAGAGCTAGAACTGTCACGCATTATAATATCTATGTTTCCGTATCGGCGTATACGTGACAAAATGTATAAAAATATGCATGAAAATACATATATATATAATATTAACAAACGAAATTTCTATGATTCGCGAGTGCAGTTGTTTCTTCAGTTTCTCAACTTTCGATTTAGAATTCTCTAAGGTCAAGGTGCAGTTGAATGGAGATTACCTAGAGTTACTACAACAGCTTTACCAGTTAGATAGTGCTATCCGCAAATAGTTGGCAATATTTAAATGAGTTATCCCGAGAGGTGGTGGCCGCGAATACTTAACTAGCACAAAGTATCGCTTAACGCTATCTGCAGTCACAGAAGACGCAATCGTAACATCAATGTACAATTTACTTTGGTTTTATTTACAATTTCACACAAAGCGTAAAGAATTGTCAGTTGGATCGATGCAAATGAGCAACCACGTATCTCGATGCGATTGTAATTCTAACCGTCGATACATGTATACATAAAGTTGATTTTCTCAACCACGGAATGTTAGTCAAAGCTGCAATTGAAACATTTTCGCGATAATCCTCTTAGCCAGGTCTAGATTAAGCTCGAATACATCCTATAGTCGTAGTTCAGCTTGCTGTCAAATGCAAATACACGTGATCTCGCGCGGCAACGTGAAACTGGTATTGTGTTGAAGGAATTCGGTAGGTAAAGAGACAGAAATACAACTAGCCAACCTTTCAATCAACGCTTCTCGTGTATTTCTTCGACTAATTTCCCCCGTTAATTGCTTCATGTTGAAAGGTTTCATTCTCCGCGGCGGTTAATGTGCGGTATATCTTTTTTCACTTCTCGGTATAAACGTTTATTCCGGCCAGTTATTTACATATATTTCGTCATACTGCGGGGGAATTTTTACCGAGAAAAATTTTCAACATTTACGGAGATATAAGCTAGTGACAGTTCTCGCCGGCTTATAGTTAAAACGTCGCTGGAAATGCTAAAAGCTGTCAACCCGACAGGATTTTAAAGAAAATCGTGGAATTTTTTGTTAGGTTAGGTTATGCAACAGAACTTGTTGTATTCTGAGTGCAAGTTTGTAGTGTAATTGAAAAGCGGGTTGATAAAGAGGCTCTTTAAAGTTGGTAACACATTTCGAAGTTACGAGACGTTAATTCATAGTTGCGAGATGGCGAAGAAAGTGTGCCACGGTCATGTTTTTCTGACGGAAGTTACAGACCGGGAAGGGGTATTGGTACCCCTTTGCACATTATATCGAATAAACCGCGAACGTCAGAACCGTCAATTTAAAGTTAATTCAAAACATCCATTAAGCAGACGCTGTTCTAGCAAAGCAACGAGGTCGTTTCATGCGTTTGATGACGTCGGTTGCAAACTTTGCAACAGGTATAACGAGACGTGGTCAATGTATCCAGGTTGTATGACAGGTTAGCTCTACTTCGGCCGAGTGGAATTGCGTACTGAATCATACCAACTATGCATGCAATTCATTAGTAATGAAGCCTGTCCGATAATACAGATTTAATTAGCAGGATACGGTTAAACTAGAAGGCCATCGTATAACGATACGACGAGGAATTCAATTAGGCTGCGAATCTTCGAACTTTTAAAGAAACTTTCGTTTCTGCAAACCTATGTACACGAAATCTTTCTATACGTTTCAATTACTAAGTTTGATAGAAATCACACATTCTAGGCGTGTATACTTTGGCTAATTTTCATTTCAATTAGTATTCATAGTTTTAACCATGCTGTTAGCATATTTTAATCCTAATCTATCAAGAAAGTTGTAATTACTTTAGCAAAGGGGAAACGCAATTTTAGTCGCGCAGGGAAAAAGGGGAAAAAGTAGCAACAACGTGGGAGTTCTAAATCCAACTCTAGAAAAAATTTCCATCAGTGAGAAGAAATGTGCACTGGGTGTAGCTGCATGTGAACTTTAAGTTCTTTAGACAGAATTATGCGGTGTAAACTTTGGAAGTGGGTATTAAACTCAGAAAATTTCATTTCTTTCCTAATAAACTTTAACGGAGTCTTTTTGTTCTTTGTAACTTGATCAGCCTCTTTTCATTTTCGTCGCCTACATTTTAGAGTTGGGGTGGGAGATTTCAATTTATAATTATGCAGCAAAGCATAATTTTGTTTCTTCATTTTGTTTCAACGTTTAGAAACGAAAAGTATCAACCTCTATCAATGGGAAACGTTGTAACATTGGCACGGTAAAGAACTCTCAAAGAAGAAAACGTATAAAGAAGTTTCGAAGTGGGAAAACCCGAAGGAACCGTATCGAGGATTCGCGGTACGTTTTAATAGAAGTAGGCGAAAACGCGTGTGAGGAACTCCCGGAAAAATCATGGAAAAAGTTAGCGCTAGCGCGTCGAATGAAACAAGGAAACGCTATGCTCGGCTGCCAATGATACCTGCCTGAATTCAACCTGACAGTGCTGCTGAAATTCTAATAATGTGCAGAAAGTTTTCGTAGCTGTAAAAGCAAAACTTCCGTTTTACGAGAATTCACTTCCACCCTGTTGGTCCTCCAGCTTTTCCTTTGCCCTAATCCTCGCGATAATTTCCCTCTAGTAGACTATTGTTAGTACCATTAGAGTGCCTCGTCGGTTGCTTCAACCTGAATAATCTTCGGATAATATTATTTAGAAAAGCTGTAAGGTTGCAAGAAAGATATAACACGGTGGTAATAGATTCTTTACTTGGAATGGCAGTGAATTCTACATAAAAAAAGTGTATAATAAATAAAAGCAAGCTAAGTTCTAGGAACGGTTTATACGGTTTGCAAAATTGGATTAAGAAGAAATCTTCAAAGGTGCATTTGTTCCTCTCAGCTGGTCAAATTTTGCGGAGACGTTAAAGGAAAAGTTAACTGTAGATAAGCGGAGATTGTGAAAACGGATCGGAATAAGAACGAACTGACTTTATCCAAGTCAGAATTCCAGATAGATAAGTGAAGATCAGGGAAATGAGATCGAGATAGAACAGGGATACGTATAACGGATGGGATAAGATCTGAAACTCTATGATTTCGGAGATTTCAGTAACGATTATTCCCGACTCCGTAAAGACCGTTGCTGTGCTCATCGCGAATTTTCGAAAACGTGGTTTGTATAAGAAACGAAATCAACTCCATGGCAAATAGAAAGAGCTCTCTTGGTTTATTAAATAGGAGAAATATATGTAAAATGGTGAAACAATCGATAACGAAATGATTATACAAAAATTAATCGAAATTGCATGATAATGCAGAGTTTTCCGAATTTTCTTTAGCCAGCTTGATGTTTGCAGGTATTCTTACAGTGTCGTGGAAAATGCCTGAAAAAATGATTTTAACTCGTACAATTACAAGTTAAACATAGAACGAAATTCGTTTAAATCTAAAACCCAAGTTACGAGGGAACTTGTAACGGATAATATTTGCAGAATATAACGTCCATCACCGGTACAGCTTTTATAGCTATTCTCATTAGCAGGTTAGAACACGCAGATACGTTTAAACGGGAATACATAATTTTATAGAGGTCTGTTTGCTTTCTCTAGCATTTGTTTATTCTGGTGAAATAATTATGAATACTCTCTACAACTTCCGTGTCTCCCTAATGAAGATAAAAATATTATGCTTTAATTATTTTAACAACGTACGCTTAGAGATTTATTCGAAGTTCCTATATTAAATTTACTCCAAATTTAAGGTACGGCAGAGATTTTTAATTTAATCGAGAAATTTAAGAAGAAAAAGAAAGCAAAGTGTGTGTAGAACTTTGTGATAAAATGCAAACAGTTGTACATATCGTAGTTTAATAATCTCGTAAGATACAAGTGATATCCGAATGTCTAAACTTCCGTAAAATACAACCTTTGAACTTTCCATTTTATCCTTAATTGAAAAATTAAAATGTTGAAGGAGAAACGAACGTGTACAAACTTTGAATTTGTACTATTTTTGCTTCCTTTGGTCCTATCAGTTCCTCTCACTTGACTTTATCTCTAAAGTAATCTGCTGCGCACTTTTTTACCTTTCCCTGGCTGGAAATTATCTGGTTAACATTGTTTCTAAAATTTAACTCTAAATAGTATGCTTTGGTTTGCAACGGAAAATATTCTACCGCTTATTCACTCAAAGAAGTATGTGAAAATGAATTCGCGTGCACCGTGCTCTGTTGTTCGTTTCAACTAACGCAAGACACATTTTTATTTGCTGAATCCTGCATATGGGGCTGGTACATTTCGCTGTTAAGTAAATTTTCGTGTTATCACAGCGCGTTCTTTGTCCGAGGGAACTCTTTAAAAATCATACTCGTTACAAAAAAAAAAAACAAAAAAAGAAAAAAGCGAAAAGGGAGAAGAAAAAAGAAAAAAAAAATGATGCGAAATATCAGTTACGCAAATAAAAAAAGATTTATTCGATCAGATAAACGAGTCGAAGGTAGAATATTCTGTAAATAGCGTTGTATTTTGTATAATCAGAGTAAATTTTGTACAACATTCTCATAGATATGTACGTATTATAGTTATTTCTATAGCAATTACTTGATTATTATGGTTTGGTATAGTCTTGCCACGGGCAAATCTAATTCCTCAAAGAGTTAATGCTTCTGATACCGTTATTATGCTACGTGTGTTCTACTCGCGAGCAACAGAAACCGAAGGAACGCCTCGGGTCTCGCGTTGTCGATTAAACTAGGATTATTTATCACTCGTTCGTAAGTAATACAACTCACTGCTGTTACATCGTTATATTAAAATCGTAAGAGGAAATCTATTCCTTCGTCTAAAGAAAAAAAGAAGAGGAATCTATTCCTTCCGGCTTGCAAACTCGTCGAAGTTGCTCCTGAATATTATCAAAGTTTTGTTGTCCAACTCCTTTCCCGAGACAATAAAAATGGGTCTACCGAATAAATGCATTCTCCATTGTGGAAACCGCTCGAAATGGTGTGCAATGTTCCCCTGTCTTTATCCACGAATGACTCATCTCATGAAAATCCATTTTGACCCTATCTATCTTCAGCCATTTCTTCCATTCGCATAGAAATCCCGACGATTTCGCTCATTTATAAAACGATGCGAAGTAATGAACGCTTTCTATCTCGAAGTTCTTTCATTAAATTAAAAAAAGAAAAAAAAAAAAGAAAAGAAAAAAAGGTGGGGAAAAAAACAGAGTAGAGTAATTTCGGCGAATATTAGAACTTTCACGGCAACAACTTTACTAACTCACGTAAGTGTCGGTAACAATTTTGTTTCGTAAAGAATTGGTAGAGAAAAGGCATGAAGGAAAATTGAATCGAAGCGTGATGATCCGTTACATTACAATTATCGAAACGCTTCAGGACTCGATTATCGTGCGTTGCTATTATAAGCATAAATTAGTAGGTACGTTAAAATTTAACGAACAGCACATCAGCTCGATAGATCGGAGCTATCAGCAATCCATTACGTAATCCGTGTGTGTACTTTAGCGAAGTGTTTGTCAAAGCAGGGAATGTAATTAAATGCATTAAACCAAGCGAACATTGTAGCGACTGCTGCTTAATCAAGTGACGTGAAATTCATTGGGAACGCAACGCTCGTACATTTTTCGTGTCGGTGGATCACAGGCGGCCTCAGAAAATATAATAAAGTTTCGCCAGCTCGGAGAAAAAAAGACTTTTCGTTACGACAAACGCAAGTTGACGTCGCGTTTCGTTTCCATAAAAGTTACCAGACGAACCGTTGTACGTTATTTCGCGTAAAGTATCATCGCATTGCTCGTATCAAGCTCCTGTGCAAACACGGTAGCCGCGGTGACGCGCGTACATTGCAAATGGTGCGGAGAAATTGGCGAACAGAAAAAAAAAAAAATACGAGTTTTACGATATAAGTGATAGGTGTATTCGCACGAATAATTTATTGGCTGTAATGTTTAAATTTCACGGATCAAATCGCGCTTGGCGCTCGTATTTCCTTGTGTACATACACTGTACACATAAAAATTGTATCCCCATCAAACGGCAGGCTAGTTAACATAACAATTTGTTAAATTAACGTGACCAAATCACGCGCGATCCAAGTGTTAAAATTCACGCGTATTTAATTCCCTCGACGCGACGAAATATAACGAACCACGAATAAACATAAAGTCACGCGTATTTTAAGATCTTTGCGTGTGTCGAAAAACACCTGTTGTTGCCACCTCACGCGGCAAATTAATTTGTTTGTAATCGCAATGAACAATGGTAATTGCAAGTTAAACAAAGTTCGCAAAGTTCAGCTTCCACTCCAGAGGAGGATCGTTTATTATAAATATATCGGAAGTTTCTAAAAGGAGAGCCAGCCTTCGGGTTGTCTCGAAAGCTCGCCACATGGAAATCCGACGAGCACATCGAGACTTTCGTTAGCCTCGAGACACTCTATCGTTTCCAACATCTTTATGCTTTCTTGCAATAACACGCGGCCCCCGACGCGAAAGAGGGAAACTTGAAAGCTCTCAGCCGGTAATAGGGTAAAGCGGGACAAAAGAGGCACGTGAGTGGCGAGGATTCACTTGTGCAACTGTTACTGACCTCACACGTATAAACATAGACGCGGTGAAATTGCCTTCTAAACTAAGCTGCAGTATCTACTTAGGTCTACCGTCAACCGAGCTCTCGATCTCTCATTTTCGTCGGCCTCGCTCGTACCTTTGCTTATATAGTAGGCCCATCAACAGCATCATCCTGAAACTGCGTCCTGCCTCTCCTTTCGCGACGCTTCCTGTTCCGTTCTCTGTTCTACCGGTACTTTCTCTCTATAAACGAGGCGCATATTGTCGTATTGCATACTACGCGCACCTGAATTGTACGTATTCAGGGCTGCGGGTACATGTGAGCGTGCTTTACACATATCATGCCTTTCCTGTCGAGACAGGCAGCCATTGTACAGTAAAACCGCGATTCCGCGATAGAACCGAGCCAGTTCGACCAAACCAATATAATGGGAATACTTCTCCCGAGTGCATTCTGCCTTTTGCACATTAAACAAGTGCGCTGACCGCGCTCGTGTTCACGATCGGTAGCCTAGCTCGCTCGCTCCCTAACGGGTGGTGCTAGCGGACGAACGGTAGGCGATATGTACAACCATCGAGTTAGGAGTTTGATTTACATGCAGCATTCGACCGTGTTGTGTTTCTATGTCTCCCGCGTAAACTGTGAAGCAGATGCCAGTTGTGTAATACTTTTCTACCGTTCAACGGACAAACTGGTAACGCCGCACCGCGTGGCTCTATTCAACGGTTTTGTTCTTTCGAAACCCTCCAGCCTCGAAATTTATAATCGTCGACACCTTTCTAGACACGACATTATTACCTTCGTTTCTTTCGATCGAGCGTGTCGGTGTTTCTACGTTGGTTACGAGCCTCGTCTGTAATAAGTTCATCTGAAATTCAATCGTTAGAGAAGAACGGTGTATTCGTAAATATACACCTTCAACTTTATCGAATATCGCGTCAATGCATCAGTTCAACGCATCGCGCATGTCGTTGGAAATTATATTTATTTCACTTTCCAATTTATTTATATAATAAACGTCAAATACTACACCAATTACACATTGTGCACTACTGTGGTACTTAAATGTGTTCATCCATAAAAGAATGGGTAACAAACGACGGAACGTTCGATATCACATTTTTATACGTATCGCTACGTGTCCGATTATTCATGCTCCGTACCGGTAGGGTACGTC
This sequence comes from Anthophora plumipes, assembly GCA_951804975.1. Classification (NCBI taxonomy): domain Eukaryota; kingdom Metazoa; phylum Arthropoda; class Insecta; order Hymenoptera; family Apidae; genus Anthophora; species Anthophora plumipes. The sequence continues at coordinate 15,664,688 of OX638123.1, read as the reverse complement.
TGATACCACGCACGCTGCACTACTTACGTCGTCAACAGCTGTTATTACCAAGCTGATCCCACGCGGCTGCGGCGCGCCGATACACAGGCTGTATCACTTAAAAATCTCAATGGAAAATAGAAAATACTAGGTGCTTCGAAATGTCCTCTGTTGTTTTTTTTTTATAAACCTTTGCTGGTTTACTTGGTGAAAAATCTATATTAATACATCGATCGATCCTGTAAAATTCCTTTTCACACGCAGAAGCAACTGTTTTCACATTTTTCCCATAATCGAATATGATTACAACGTCGTGCCGAAATACCTCCCAACGAGACCATTTCCCAATGTTTGTAATCACTTTCCTAGTTTGTTAGATAGGGTACATAACGTTGGAACATAAACTGGGGTGAAAGTACCCTTTAGGATGCTCTGATACTGTATATTCTGACTTTGAATCTCTATGAACCTTTAAGTACGTTACGTTAGGTGAAGTAAAGCAAAACAGTCGTTGACTTAGCCTGTGATTATCAACATATGCGTGCATAACGTTATGTCAATGTTTTGTCTAACTAGTTGGAATTAATGCTTCGTTCTTGCTATTGTGCGAAGATACTTTCAAATGACGTAGATCATTCTTTGTGTTTTCTTTTGTATATACGGGCAACAGAAATATTCAGGTTAACACCATTTACGTGGTACAATAAATCCTGGTTATTAAAGACATGTATATATATATATATATAATAATTATTACAAGAGGGTTTGTCAAGTTTTGAATTATGCTGGCGCCTTAATAAATTCAGACTAGGTTGGATAGTGGTGGAGTCTAAATGAGAAAAATTAATCAGTCGAAGAAAGTTTTCTCGTTGAAGGATGCTACGACACTACAAATTACGCGACTGCCCCTTTTTTAAATCGTTTTAAGGAAGTTGCCGTAAAATGGCGACCAATTTGTTTCTGCTATCCCGGCTGAATTTCGTATATTTTATGGTTTCCTTCTTAACTCGGCTCATTGCTAAGTTTGCTAATCTTATTGGCGCTAATAGTGCTCTGTATCCGTTGATCAATAATTCAGAAGAATTAGTGAAAAGTTTGTACAGAGATAATATCTGAGAGAAATTAGCACGAGATAGATAATTCATCTTCGTCGTTGAAATAATAACGGTAAGTCTCTTTGATCCTTTGGAATTTTTCACGCGCAGTGGAATGATGTTGAACGGATTCGGTAATACGCGTTTATTTAACATGTTAAATCACAATTTAGTAGTAAAGTCAAAAAGAAAATAATATGGCAGATATAGTTCCTCCAAACAATTAGCATTTATAATTAACGTCGGATAATTATGCCTTGCTGATTATCATAATTGAACCGCATACACACTTAAATATCGATTTTAGCATATAACACGTAATAAGTATTTACAAATGTTACATGGTTTCAAAAGGAATAATTATATACGACGAGCATCATTTCCCGCCAGGTGAAATATTCCTGATTTATCTTTTCGTAATATAATGCTGTAATATTATTTTCGGGATTTGGGGAGATGCAATAAACAAGTTTGTAAAATGTAAATCGTAATGGTATGAAATGTAAATGATTCGGAACGAAATGTGTTGAAATAAATGTCTCGAAATGACGGAAAATGTACATTTTTTTCGCGCAACTGCTTCTTTTCTCAAAAACATCCCCGTCCATGATGAATTGATCGTTTTGAAATGGGAATTTTACAGGGAAGAGAACAATCGGGTGGAAATATTTTAAGGAGAACGTCTGCGATCCGACAGTATCATTGTTTCTTCCTATAATTTCTTCTTTCAAGCACGCGCGATTTATCACTGTTGTACACCCTGTATTTCTTTATTGCGCGAAATAAATAATTTTAAGTGGAAATGGAAAATGCAATCGAGAATAGCAGGCCCACCGTTTCTTGTCGCGTTAATAATTCGTTGCTATCCGGATATTTGTAACTGCATCAAAGCAGGGGTTTTCTGTATATGCGGAAATTACATGTCATTGGCAGAATGCAGGATATAAAAAGTAGTTGTAAATTCACGCTCATACGGTACACCGCATTTGCGGTATTACTTGAATTTAATTTCTACGCTTATCAGAAACTCGGGCCAGCAGAAAGTAGATTGAAGTTTCGAATACAATTTTCTATGCAATTCTGGCACGTTATTCACGTGCAAATGTAGCACAAATTATAGGAAAATCAAGGAAAAAGACACAAACCTGCTGAAATGTTGAAGCCAGGTTGAATCGAATTTGCAACGAATATATATTTAAATGTAAAATGTAAGAAACGATATTGTGGGAAATTTGTCTGAGCAGTGATCGGAATAGGAACGAGAGGAATATTAGGAAAGAGATATATGTATGTACTATATAACTGGAAGATGTCGTATTTTTCACATCAGGGAAAATAATCTCGTAGTAATGTAGCTCGTGTAGCCGATGGTAAATTGTACGTCCCCGAATGGACGATAAGTGAGCCATATGGAAAGTCTTGAAAAAGTGCACTGTGCAGGACGGATTGGAGAGGAGGAGCGGCGTGGAAACTGTAAGCCTTCGATTTCGCGTCCAATAAATTTGCCCGTAAAAAAAAAGAAGCGCGTCCATACGAGCTGCACCAGCCATAAAGTAAGCGCTTTCTGCACGCGACTGATGAATTTCAATATTTTTTATGAATCCTTTTCAAAGACATTTTTCGATAAGTTCGTTGAAGCGCAATATCGAACGCCATGCCTTCGAACTGTCTCTGATGAAATCGTTGTAACGCGATGTATATCGTATCGCTATACGTTTTTGCATCGACAAACTCCGAAAATAAATCTATGGATTTGTGACGGAGAAAAATTTTATTTTTCATACTGTCGACAACCGATATAGATATCTACACTTGTCAAACCCGCTCGACCTCTGCGTACATACCTCATTTAACCGTACACCACCTTGTATTCTCACTCTCCTCGAGTTCTTTGCACATTTCTTTGTATTCCACTACGAAAAATACTTACACCTATTCAACCTTCGTTCAATTCTAATTAACGCACAGATATTGCTAAACAGAGTATTTGTAACGAGTCGGTGTTTTCTCGTTTCTACACTCGTTACGCGATGAAAACTGGTGAGAGAGGGAGAAAAAAAGAAAAGGCGTGAACGTTGGCGCATATACATAAAAAATACACATGTGTGTATGTATCCGTAAAGTTTCGTGAGTTTTCCGTCAACACTTGGCTGCCGCGAAGGCAAAGCTAGCTCGCCAGGCCAAAGGCAACCGGCCGAAAATAACGAATTCATGAGTAGACACGATTTACTGCCTATATTTACATAAACAGGAAACATGACACAAATGCATCGGATCGCGTAACTCCCGAAAAATTGTAGATTTATGTGGGCCAAATGCCATTCACGCGTTTCTTCCGTTTAATGAAATTCCGCCGATAACAAACACGACTAGGAAGCATTATGTTCGAATGCTTTGGAATGCTCGCGTAGTACTGGACTATTAAGAGGCTCGTTGTTTATTAAAGAAAGACGTTCCCTGTGGGGGGGAGCGGGAAGGAAAAGCCGCGTGTAAAAAATGCAAGCGGAAATTAGTACGTAGGGAGGAAGATTTACAGGACGCGTGTAATATCCTAAAGTAGACGTTATCCTTGTTTCGTATGGATTTGTTGATGTAAGTTCGCTTCTTATCATCGCGTTCTGCATCGGCAATGAACGACGCGACGCGACGCGACGCGACGCGACGTTGTGCGTTGCAATATGCAGAGCCGCTGTTGCCTGTCGGAAATCTCGTATGCATTGGATTCTTTGCATATCGGAAAGTACTTTATCGTTAAACTTCATATAAATACTACGGATAAATAGTGTAACTTTCTGATTAACATTTGCCCTGGAATTCTTTCAATCCTCGAACACCCTCGATTACTTTACCGAACGTTCACTACTTCCGACAACATTTCAGCTTTTAAGCGAAACAAATACAGGTCTACGATAAAGTTGCCATTATTAATAAAAAAAGGTGGAGATATATCAGCGAGAGAATTTTTGGAAAAGTCGGTTTACTGTAAATAATAGAATACTTTGTATCATAACGTAGAAACTGTCTTTTCTAAAGGAAACTTAATCATCTTACATTTACGCTGTCGGTGTTTGTGACTCACGTAGCTTTGTCTTCCCTCTATTTCATTGCCTTCCAGTTGTGAGACACCACATACGTTTCCTCTTTCTAGGTGTTCCGTATACCTAGAACACAGGATGCGCGCGAGCAACGTCTTGGTTTCTCTGACGAGAAAGCCAGAGTGAAGGAAGCTTGTTTTACTCGGGAGTAAAGCTTGGACAGAATTGATTTACGCTAGCTGAAATTTTAATCACGGTGTCAGTGACTCGATTAAAGTTTCTAAAGCAAACCAGAATTTACTCGTGTAAATTAACGTTGGAACCTTTTTTTTTCTTTTTATCCACTCGATTCCTGATTAGATGAAATCGTCATCTTTAAATTGAATTGTTAAATAAACTGAAACGTAACGCCAATCGAATATCATAGAAGAAGGTAAAGTAAATAAAAAGCAGCGAGGGGCGTGTTTAAAAATCACACTGGTGAAATAACGCAGTGGGCCATTAATTTTAATGCTGGATTCAGAGAAGAACGCGTTATACGTAGACGTACAAAGCACCCTCTGCATTTTCCGCGTCAGGGTTTCCGTAAACAGAGTTCCCCAGACTGAACTTATGGGGCAGAATTTTGAGTTTTTATTTAGTGAGAAAGTTTCACGCCAGACCGCGCCTTCCGACCCGGCCGAGAAAAATAATCGTCCGCCCGTAACCGCCCGAAGCTGCACGCATTGTATAAGCTATTAATTTCGGTAATCAGAAAAGAAAGGAAGGAGAAACGTAGCGGGAGTTTCTGATTCGAAAAGTGAAAAGAAACGTAACGGAAAATTTAGAAATATCGATAGAACGAGCTTTGCGTTGTTTGTCTTCGATATATACAAAATATATGGAATTTAAACATCGGGTAAACTTGTCGGTTAACACAAAATTATCTTACGATCTTTAGGGGAAAATGTGAAGCGTTTAAATTAGGGCACGTTAAAACTAGAAAATAATGTTTACATTCAGTGTTGCTCTAATTTAAGCACACGTCTGAAAACACATTGTAGCTTACGTATTCAACCAGTTAGTCGTTTGTAGTTCCGATAACATTATCGGGAGGTTGCGTTAACATATTGCATTGAGCATAGCCAAAAACAATGCCTTGTAACAGTGGCCACTTTACAATGAAAAGACAGCGTTTGTCAAAGTTATTATATTCCAACAATATAAGTGATAATATACGGAGGGTGAAATATTTGCAACATTTGGTCGGGGAAGGAAGCATCGTGCCTGAAATGAAAACGAGAATGCTTAGTTTCAAACTTCGTTCACTGTCACAGGAATATTTCAGTGTGCTTCGCTTTTCCTTTGAGGAATGCACTTTGATATTATTCCCAAGAACGCTGTCAGATATGAAGAAACGGTGCCAGAGTTACTGCTACTTTCTCAACCTGCAAAATCTTCCAGATACGACGTGGTATTTTTGTTAGAAACAAATTTCTGTAAAGCACGCTTTGGAGGAGGTTAAACCTACTGGACGAGAGGAGAAGGGAATGTAAAATTCAATTTTAACGCATTCACGTCCGTTTCCGATTCTTTAAATAAACGTTCATTAATATGGAATTATGTCGCGTGAATTATATATATATATTTCACACATGGGGGAAAAACGGGATAGAGATAGAGATAGAAGGTTGAAACTTGGTGTCAAATATTTTCTTTCGGTAAGCCATCGAATGGTCCGTCGCAAGATCAATTTGGTTTAAGGGCACTTTTGACCCCCTTATCGGTCTCTACCTTTGCATAAGTTCGAAATCGATATTTCTGCTGACTGTTTCAATTGTTCCGCGAAAATATACGACACTAACGTTAGGACAATAATATCAGTTCCGAGGCTGAGCATTTTCGAGGACAAATGAACAGTTTAAACGAAAGTATCAACAACTGCGACCTTATTCGTTATTCTATTGAAGTGGTCGCCGGAACTTTTTAACGCCGTTCACCTTTTCTTTGTGTACGAGTGCATTTCCTCGTACGTAATTTTAAGGTACGAACGTAGAGAAGAGAAAGAAAGATAGGAATGGAAGGTGAAGTTGCACCATGGTAATTATTTTAAGTGAGCTTGTACAGCTGTACGGAGAAGAGATGAAAGATAAAAGGGATATTGTACATAGCCAAGTATAATGGCCGAGTCGTTTTATTTAATGTTATAAATGTAGGTGAGTTAGAAAAATAAGATCGACTTAACTGTCGCTCAATCGTATTTATTAGGTTTGAGCAGGCAGCGGGTAAGGTAAGGAAAGAAAGGAACTGGCCACTTTGCTGCCAGTTAAAAGGATGTTCAACTTGCTCTACCCCAAAGCTCTTCTTTGAACTCCTCAAAACTTGGCAGCCGTCGTCGAGTACACTCCTGCTTCGCTACAATTGTCTCCTGTTATTAGAATTTACTTTTTTTAACGAGCACAGTATTGTCCAGAGGAAGCACGGTTTTTTAGAACTCCTCGAGAACCGCTTGTCGCTGAGAATTACACGGTATTCGAAAATAATGCTAAGTTTGATTCGCGGTTTAATTCAGCATATCAATACGTTCTATAATAAATAAACAGGTATAATTAATATACCTCGTTAACATATCTTATTAGCCTCAATGTTTCAAATGCAGTAACACATCGTTGTAATTAATTTTCGTACAGAAATTTATTCACAGAGAGAGCTTCCTCGAGCAGCCTTCCAGCAGTTGGTATAGTCAGAGGAAGGAAAAATAATTTTAACACTTAGATTTCAATATTACTGGTCACTGTAGGAGAAAAAGAACGAAGATAAAGTACAATATAGTATTTCTTGATTAGATATGTAGCTTAAGTAACAGTTTTCTCGCGTCAAGTACGAGAACGTAGTTTGTCCGCGGTCGATGTTCGAACCTTGGGTGATCCGTGAGGTGCAGCAACGCTGGCCGAGATCCTAACTAGGATGGGTGACCGGCCGGTCGGCCCGCCCGCCCGTAGCTCTAATGTGGAGAGGAATGAAGTATTTTTACTTTGTTCTGTTTTGAGCAAACTTTCCAGAGAGAGAGAGAGAGAGAGAGAGAGAGAGAGAGAGAGGTATTTTGTCTTTGCGACTAGTATGACCTAGATTTTCCTCTAGGCCTACGCATAGACCCAGTTACCTAGATTCTTATTACGCAATCCTTATTTCGTGACTACACCGTAACAAACAACATCGCGGCTGGTTAAGCTCGCGGTCCGCGAGAAGAATAAAGGAGTAATAAAGCGTATAGAATAGTTTTACTTTGAACGTCGATATTTCGGTAACGGAAAGTCGTATCACTATGAAACAAAAACCATTTTCAAGGGAGAATTTCCGCGCGCGTTAGACAACCGTTGTTGGAGATTTATATTACGTAGACGAGATTCCAGGGGAATCTTCGTCGTCGTACAATGTGAAATTGCTTCGCGTCCCCTTGGGCTTAGCGAACCATCTGGCCATTTCTCCGCTGTTTTTTGGCAGGTCAACTTAACCTCGCTGCCATTTTCATGGGTCGGAGAATGGAGCATATCTATACATCCGCGCGTGGTATCTGTGTGTCGTAGGGTTGAAAAAGTGGGCTATGTTTTCTTAGCATTATGATCTCTTGAGAAGAGAGCTTTTGTGAGCAACGTTTAAATTTACCTGCCTGGACGTGCCTTTTTTTCCCTTGCTGTATTCGTGATTATGGACACATAACGAAGTGTTCTTGACATTACACCTTACATGTACTGAGAATGGATACCGCAGCCGTTAATAAAATACGTTTTTCGCGAATGGGAACAACGTAGAGAGGCATTTAAAAATGCACGGAGCTAATATAGGTTTACAAAAAGGTCTGCTTTGAAACACAGCGATGCATCCTACGTAAAACGTGGAATATTCAGTAGGAGAAATTCTTTAGGGAAACAGAAGCACTAGCAAGCAATAAAGATTGGAAAGCACAGAGCAAAAATTTGTATTTCATCTTCGAATATCCTTTTTCCTAGTCGACACGTGTTAACGTGATCACAGAAGCTTCAAAGCGTTGGTAAAAATGTCTAGATGTATACCCCGTGCAGATAGATAATGAAATTCACATTGTACACGTTCAACGTCTTTTTTCGGTCAAACGTAAATTTCAATTAGCAGTTTGCACATCGACATTCTCCTCCCCTCTCGGAAATTGTAGATGAAAAGATTTTCGGGGGTATAGAAAGAGGGGAGCTGTGAAGCGAGTAAACGTTACCTGCATGGTCTATCTAAATAAACAAAGTAAAGATAAAACCTGTTCATTAAACAGGCAGTCCAGTAACGTAGCATACACGAAGAAGGCCGTGTAAAATTGTTTGAGGCGGAAAGCCCGGCGGGCTGAAGCCGCAATGTTGGCGTTTCAAGCCAGGTTTCTTCCTTTTACCCCACTTCTCTTTCAACGATCACCAGGCTCGTTAGCCATCACGCGAGACTGACCTCTACCCTGTGGCAACCTAGCCTCTATCCGCTGCCACTGGAATTTCAGCATTTCCGCGTAGATATCCCAAGGTAATTCCTGACTCGCCCCGTGCCGTTTCTCCCGATTCCCTATAAAAACAAACTGCAACGAGCCGCCGTATTTCTCCGTAGCCGCGAAGATTTATGAAGGGTTACTACCCTACTGGGGAGAGAGAGAGAGAGAGAGAGAGAGCGGGATCTGCTCCGTCTAACCACCCGCTGCCGGAAGGTGGCCAAATATAGGGATTCTACGGGAGCAAGGGCTTGAATAAGAGGCTAACCAGCCTCGAGCTCCTACGCCGGTCACTTTTGTACGTTAGATCGTTATTTTTCCACGGTCAGTTGGCCGTGGCCCTTTGTTCAATCATTTACTGCTTTCCACGGAACCGTTCGAGTTATCCTCCAAGCTGAAGCTAAGCCAACGGGGTAAAACGGGTCGAGAGATACTCTCTCTCCCTAGGGTCTCGTCCTTCGTTCGGACTTAACAGCATTTGGGGAGACGTGTCGTCCTGGTAGACGGTCTCAACGACCTCTCGTTCCTTCCTGATCGATTCGTATTTCGTGTCCGATGCAACTTCCTTCTGCTCCCTTTCTAATACCCCGGTATTACTTGCCTCCGATACGAATTCCACGGAATTTCGCACGAAATAGATCGATCGACCTCGACGTAACAAGAATTTCACTCCTCTCCAACGTCTCCGTGATTCATTTTTGACATTCTGTTTACAAGACTTTTTCCAATCGTCGGTTAAAATATCCTCGAGGAAGCTGGCAAATATTCTCCTGTATCTAAATATTCGGGAAACGGAGAACATTTTCTATGTGACAATATGTGAAGCGAATGGCGAAAGAAATTCAAGGATTTGTGTGTATTTGGTCAGGAACGCGCATCGTTCGCTACCCCGTCTATCCGTATCATAACACTCTGCTCCAGTAGCGGGATTCAGCCGGTGAAATCGCATGGAGTCTGTTGAAGCGGAGAAGTCAATATTTCGCGCTTTCACCAATCCTTCTGGTAAATAGCGATGGATTGGTTCTAGATGATGATAACCAACTAAAGCCTGGATACTTGTGCGTGCGTTCAATTCCTTTTGGTCTTGACTCGCATTTTCCGCGTACCTTCCACCTACGAATGTAATATCGAAAGCGCAAAGTACATAGAACGTCGTCTGATCCACCTTCTCAAGAGCCGAGCTATTCGAGCATAGTACAGACCGTCCTGTCGGTTCCAAAGGCAGGAAAGACGCGCTCTACCGTGTATAATGTCGGGAACGTTTCCGTAACACTATCGACGAATCGTGCTAAGATTACGACCGCGTCTATACGTTCGTATTCGACGCTTGCCAATAATAAATTTTCCTCCCTCTCCCGTTTAATACGGCATCTACGCTGTTTTCTATCCCGAAGGAGACCTTTTACTTTGATCTCTCTCTATTTGAAACTTTATCAAAACGCAGCTGAAAACTTGAAGAAACTATACGCTACAGATTTGTTGTAAAAACGAATAATTTTCAAAGGAAAGTGCGCACTCACACGGTGTGGAAAAATCAATAGATGTGCTTGATTACTAGCACATCCTAGCACTCAAGTTAAATATATCCCATGGACTAGTTTGGGAACGTTAAATAAATTCAAAGTGCTAACTAATCACGGAAATGCGGATGCAACATTTCGAGTTTCGCGGTCACTTGTTAATGAGGGAGCCAAACTTATTTCACCTATTTACAATTTTCTGCAAATAAACAAGCACCGTCGGAAATGTTGATACAATATACCCTCGCAGTGTGACAATTGCAAGTAGCGCAGGCACAATTACTTCGCCTGTAAATTCGGGGAATGGGGAATGTAATATCAGTTGTGAGGTTGACCACACCGCCACTTTCAAGCAAGGATAGTTGGCAAACACGATTGAAAATCATTCCTTTTTTCTTTTTTCCTTTTGAAAAACTACGCGTCTCATCGTCGAGGCATATTGGATGTTGAAACAATTACAGCCGTTGCTACAGAGAAATTACCATTTAATTGGACCAGGTAGTTGAGTCAAGCTTGTTATCATTCTTGGTAACTGATCGATATTTTAGCCTCTAGCATAGATCGTGTTTGACTTACAATCGATGCTGGGTGGTATTACAGGTGATGGATATTCACTGGTACCCATTAGGAATCACAGCCTGGGAATTCTAGAATCTCTATTGACGTTTATCACCGTGAATTAGCATAGCAGCGTTACGTTCATAATTCACCAGCCATACATTTATCATTTTGCGCGATAAACGCGCGAAACATGAATTTATATGTTTGAATCTGTTTCGTAGTTCTAACGAAGATACAGGTATAATGTAATCGTCCTGGAAATTTCAAGAGAGCACCTAACCTGTTTCACTTAACCACACGAGAAACCTCGGAATAATTGAATAAATCAAAGAAAGAAACGAAATTGCTCGGTTACATAATGTCCAACGTAATAAATCTAATAATCTCTACGTTGCAATTCTGCAATTCACTCTTAGTTTGATCAAGAGAAATGAATCGCCGGTGGTGCGAGAATTCATTCGGACAAGGTAGACTTGCACGTCGAACTATTGTAATCTAAAGGGTGACTAGACAGGAATCGTGTATCCAGTCGAATATAGGAAGACACCGTCACGTCTTGGCTTTGATCCGTTGCCTACCATCCCCTCGTTACCTCCAAACACACGTTTTCGCGTTATGACACCTGTTTGCTACCATTGCTTCCCTCATCCTCTCCCTTGGCCATTCTGGCCGCCATTTCTAGCTTCCTCTGTTGGCATCGCCAGCCATACCGCACGTGTAATATTCTGCTGCAGTCAATATCGCGCCGATGCTTTTGACACGTCGAAACTTTACAGAGAAATATTAGTATTTCGAGTTCCTCCCTTTCTTTTCCCCTGGTCCTATCTAGGTCCTCTCTGTGTCTCCAGCGTCACTTACCACACCCTTTCCCTTCTTCTACCCGAACGTCTTTTCATCTTGGCTCGGCAATCTTCCTGTTTTTCATCGGTGTCTTCTTCTGGTTGGTTCGCTTCGCGCATGATACAGCTCTTTTTTCCAACCCGATCTAGCCCGTTCTTTTTTAACGGTGTTCTATTGCTCGCATCATAAGCCTCGACATCAACTCGGACTGGTGCACTTACGTAGATTGAAAAGTGCCATCGGTAATTTATCGTGCTCAGGTGATTTTTCTTCCCAGACATCGCGGTTCGATATCCTATTCATATTTTTGCCACAGTTCTTTTTCCACCTGAGCTACTGCCTGCGGGAAATCCCGCTGGTACGATTCGACATTTTAACTGTGGATTAGTAAACTCTTCTATTCGGAAAACAAACTAGTTTTTATTCTATCGTTTCATTCGACGCTTTGTTTCTTCGTATGGTTTATAAGCGACGAAATTTACGCAACAAATTGAATTTATACTATTGTGCGCCATCATACACGGGCAGCGAAATCGAACTCAATTCCGCGGGTTTCTTAAGAAACTGCGGTAGAAATTTCGTGATCCGAATTCAAGCTCCACATCCCCGCATTGGGAGATTTACATGCGAATTATACTCTTATTATATTTCACGCCATGTCCTGGACGAAAGAAAAAAGAAGAAGAAGAAGAAGAAGAAGAAAAAAAGAAAGGGGTTCCAATTCACCGTGAAAATAAATTGCCGACACTTCGAAGAATTTGGACGGTTATCGGGAAAAATCAACATGCTTTTCACAGGCTTGATCGTTCCGCTATACTTTCCCGGCAGATCGTGTCCTATATCTGCGGAATTGTTCTAAAAATGTTATTCCTACTCGTAATCCACAACGTGTGGAGTATATAACTGGAGTATAACCCACGGCTTTTGCCCAGGTCTTCCTTAACCGCACCGTTCCTTTGGGACCATAGATACATACATACATACATACATACATATATAGAGAGAGAGTCTGTTCAAAATTGTGTTTTGCAGGCGAAAAGAAGGCGATTCCTCGTGTAAAGTAATTTGAAAATGTGGCCTGTTGAAACGTGACAAGAGAAGCGCCGTGCATTAGGCGCCTTCAAAGATGTTTTATCAAATTGTCCAGATTGGAACAGCTGAGAGGGTACTATGTTTACCCTCTAATTTGGCTACGATCGCACCACCTGCTTCTAATTCAGGGAACAAGACTTATGAATCCATGTCTCTCCACCTTTGATCTATCTACAACATATATTTGTCCGGATGTTCTGCGCCTATTGCTACCGTTCCCAAGTCTTTAATCAACAACTCAAAGCTGTTAATAGAATATACAGACGGAAAGTAACTTTACCCTGGGATTAAAGTCTCCTATTTACCCGGTTTACTACCTCCGCGTTGATTTTCGCACTACTTTCGCAAATAAAAGGTAGGGAGTGCGACAAGTGAAAATCCAAGTTATTCCATTTCGGTAGCATTAATATTACCGTCGCGATAACGTGAAATTATACAACTGTTAGAGTAAAATTATGGGAATACTTTCGCATAGTTGCGTGCTATGCCTTATCTATCTCGGACAAATGCAGTAATTTTCAAACAGATGTGAACTATGCTCGCGGGTAATCTTATTACGCGATGCACGATTCAATCGTTAAGAAAAAGTTCACACGTAAAAGTCCCTTAAGAGACTTGAGAGGGTTTGAAAGATGCAGCAGATGGACGAACACGGTCTCTCGTAATGGATTCCGCTTGTTTGCCCGGTAAAGTATGATAAAAACTGGGCAAACCTGCCAGTTGCATTGACCAACTTGTGTCAGTTTATTTCTCATGGGCAAACTGGCCAAGTATAATTTCGATAATTACTTATTAAATTAATTACTCGCTAATAACTGAATATTAGAGGAGCGAAATATTTTCATTCGAGTGCAGCAATGATCTTTTCTCCCTTTATTTTTCTCTCGGATAAAAAATGTTTATCTGGGTAAAGAGGGTGAACGTTTATCAACTGTCAGATCACACCGAACGCCTAAATCGTTGGAAATTATTGGCTTTCGGGTGTACAGGTAGAGAGAAGGAATTCTGCGACAAATATTTCACAGGCGCTATTAACAATTTATATGTCCGCAAACATTGGCGATATTAACACTCGTGTAAACGAGCAAAGCGTCGATATCCAACGCTCTGCAATAATCCGATAATTCGATAATTGATTTATCATGTATTACCGGGTTCGTAAAACTAATCCAACTGGGGATTGCTTGCGTTAATTAAAACAAATACGCTTACAGATTTACTCGCTGAATTTTTTCTCGCCGCGCATAACTAACTGGCCGATTGAATTCGTTGACTATGGATAATTTAATTGCCAAGTACAATGAAATCGTTTTTATTTTCGACAGCGAATTAAATATTGCCGGGAGAATTTATTTTGAGGAAACCGGTGAAAATTGTAAATGCAAATTTCAATTGAAATTCTTCATCAACGGTACAACGAAAAATATGTAGGTATGTTCCCTATTCGTTTCGATTGAGTTTACCTTCGGTGCGAAGGATTTCGAAACTATTCTATAGCAGACCCAGGCGAAAATATAAACGATCGATTCGAACCTCATGCGAATTTCTTTTTGACAAATGGAAAGGTTAAATTAGTAATTAGCAGGTGAAGGTAAATGGAAACCAATTAAAAAATTCCAATCTAACTTAGGCTTCAACCTTAATATTCCCGGATGGGTGAAGTTTCGTCAAAATTGAAATTTTATCTTTCCATAACGAAGACTCTGATCACAACCAGATCGAACTGTATTTTCACGAAAATTTCATTATACTAATGTCCTTAATACATAGTTGAAAAGTTTGCAAGGCCGCACAAGTTGCGTTATCGCGAGAAACTTGCTTTTCTGTCTCTGCAATCTGTTGAATAATTAGTAGACTTACAAGTTTTAATCAGTTCCTCTCTTCGATTCGACAACTTCCAAGTTCTCTTGAATAATCGCTTTGTAATATGCGCTTCCTGTGACCCTCAAGGGAAACGCAGAACCAGGTGTTTGAAACGTCACTATGAAACTAATTAAAGTGCCATCAACCATACGTATGTACGTATGAAATATAACTAAATTTTATATATTCCCCGTGTTTGAATAGTTGCCCGATTAAATTTCAACGAACGCATTAGTAAGCAACAAACGTGATTGCAATTGTGCAGAATTTAGTTTCGCCAAGTTTTTACACATTTTTTTTATCGAAATATGAATTTTACATCGAACATTGAAAAGTAGTTCCCGTTGATCGTTTTCGATCGACGAATATTCCTCTATTGAATGCAAACGTAATCATAATATTGGTTTGTTATAATACAGCTTTTTCAGGGACGAAACAGAGTTCCTAAAAGATAGACGTGTTCTCTATTGTCCGTAGCGTAAATTCTGCTGCACACGGTTCAAACATTTTTTATATAACAGATCGCTATTGTGACAGGGTGATATTCAATTTTAAATAAAAATGATTATATGTATACTCTTTGAAATGTTTGCATCTACATGCTATGTTCAAGTAAAAACGCACGGTTTGATTACTTGTCAAATAGTTTTACGTTTCGCCAAGAAACGTTTCGAAAAGAAATTCGCCGGTGCAATTACAGTATTCAGAAACTATTATAGAATAAAAGTACACTGTCTGTTCAACTCTTGGATTAACTGTAGAAAATTTGAACTTGTTGAACATTATCTGTAACGAAGCTTGTTCATGCCAGTGTACATAACTCTTTTCGAAGTACCGAAGTTCGGCTTGTTAGCTGACCAAGTTTTCCTCTTAACCTTGCATATTTCTCACTGCCAGTAATCAGAAGTTTCGCATAAGTCCGTTTAGTCTTCTCCGTATTAAGTGCCATTTTAACAAACGCAACATGACCGTTTTCGATCAAAATCCGTTCCGTTGAACGAAAAATCTTTTCGCCACGTAACGATAATCGATCGTCGCCATTTGGAAATCTCGTTCGCTTTTCCTTTTGTTTTTGTTTTTTTTTTTTTTTTTCAAGCGGTATTGTAGTAAAGTGATCCTTGTGCCGGCTCGCAACAATCGATGATAAATGAATTTCGGGCGAGAATCTGTGATCGGTGTATCAGGGATGTGACGAACCATCATCCTCCACGGTGAAATCGAGTTTGCACCTTGAAAGAGTGATGGAGAGTCGTAGGCCGTTTGTCGTTGGTGTTATCTTTGATTCCTTTCAACAGCCAGCTGAATCGACCACTGACAACCTGTATCGCGAGTAACCAGAGCCTTTCGTTGAAGAAGTTGACAGGAAAACAATCTGCATTCATCGATGCAATAGGTCTTTACGACAATGTCTCAACACAGGGCGTATGTTTGATATCGCAAAAATTGAATCTCCCGAGATATATGTATGTATGTACATATATAGATTCATATCTGTCGCACACTTCGAATTGATCATTCGTAACGTTGTAGAATCTTTATCTCCCTCGGAATGATCGATTCACGACGAGAGAACGATTTCGGAGTGCATACGTGTTATTATAATCCATAATTTCATGTAAATGTGGATGAACACTCTGTTAATTTTCTGTGAAATTACTTGTGTTCTAAATTAAAATGTGCATATTTAACATGCTGCAATGTTATTGCAGCATTTTAATTAAAATATTCAATTGATATTTTCGCTTTGTTATTGCTGGCTGGTATAAATAGGATATTTCATATTCGTATTGTATAATAAAGATGATTAAAAAATCACGTAAAAGTTCATTTACAAGGACGTGTAATTTTGTAATGCTGTTCTTCTTGGGACGATGATCAAGGTGCTGGCGAAATAATTGGAAGAAAGAAAAGGAACGAGAGCTTGGGTAAAAATCAATGCGAACGTATTGCCTATGTTACCGACTTTTAGTCGAGGAAAACTGGGCATCGATCCAGGAACATCGATCGTTGCAGGAACGTTAAGCTGAAATATTCTTTTCCTGGCAACGAATGTAACAGCCCCATGCTGTTATAAAAACAATACGTTCCTTTCTATCCTACGTACATATTTACAGTCATTTCCCTCAATCGAGGCAGAAAGTCTATTATAAGATAGTCGCGTTTAGCAATATAGTTTCTTAAATCTATCGAACAATTTTCGAATTAGGAAGCTGCATCCGTTCCCTCTTACCAGTGAACAGTTCAGTTTTATTTTACAATTGTAGGGCTGTCTCAAACATGCGGTACAGTTTTTTCTCTCTTTTCGCGGTAAATCTCTTACACGAGTACAACATATCTATCACAGAGAACGAGACTGACATCACATATGAATCTGTGGTTTACACGTGTACGAGCATGATTTTCCCTCCATACCATGTGATTTTCTTCCGCCATTGTGCTGTGCAAATGAGACGCTCGCCGAGTGTTACAAGTATCCACGCGATTCGTTTTAGTACGGGTGAACGACATAATTCGAAGCGACATTTCCATCTCTGTTCCGAAAAAATTCCAATTGAAATAACTCTATGCTAAACTGAACAAAAATATGATAGAAGGAAACGTGATATCCTCCGGAATGATAAAAACTATCGAACACGTTTGCCACACTGTTGTCGATCTTCGGTTTCCTAAGAAAGCTCAAATAGGAACCGAATCCATTAGTAATTAACAGTTGAAGGGGTAATACGAATTCCTGGTAACTTTATTACCCCATTCCTTTGTTATCGTACATGTGGCTGCGTGCGTTTGATCGACGATTCGCCCTCCTTGCTTCATTCAATTTCCTCGATCCTACACCAACAAATGGCAGTTGTATTGGATTACGGTAACTGGATCAATCGCTTTCTGTGTAACTGTTTGCCTCTTTTAACGAACCTCGAGCTTAAGACGGGCTTGATATTAAGTACAATAAATAGAAAGTTTGGAATAATAAAAGTCAAGAAGAGTTTAACGTTGTACATAGATACATACGTGTCGTTCGAAGTTACCGTAAAGCGTCTACCTTGGTTATATTCTTAATGTACAGTGTTAAATGAATTATTCAACTTGCGATTTCGTTACAGGTTTAAAATATCCCTCCCCGATTTAAATGCTAGTGATTTCATTTTACCGAAACGTAAATCTGGCATTTAGTTAAGCTTTCTAATTGGATTTCGTCAATTTTAGAACCCGCTCATCCGACCAATTTACCTGACTGAAAGCGAAGTGAAGAGGAAACTTGAAACTTAACGCACACGTTCGTAATCCTAACCGGTAGATTCAAATCTACGTATTAATAGATTTAAGAGTTTGATATTATACATAGGCGAATTTTAGAATAAATTGTTCAAAATTTCCCTCGGAATTTTACGTGTAACAGCGTTCACAATACACCTTTAATATCATTTCTCGTGGAATGGCTTAGCATTTGAAATAATCCACGTTGACAATATTTTCGTCGAGTTAAGGTAACGATATTTAAATTGCAGGAGAGCGTAAAGAGCTTTTGACGCGTTTAAAAATATAATACGACACTTTTATTTTTCACTAGTATTTTTAAATTAAAGAACAATAGCATATTTCTGCGAGGAAGAAAAATACGACCGTTTAATCATTTTCCGCGCTTAATGGGGGAAAAAAGCTTTAGCTTTGCGTTCAGAATTCTTTTCTCCTCTTCTTTTCTTTCCTTTCCTTTCCTTTCCTTTCCTTTCCTACCGTTCGATTTGTAAGAAAAGCAAAAGTGTCACAGGGTATTCTGTCTAAACCGTTTCGTATTAGCGTTCCATCGGCGGAAAATAATATTAAAGCGATCTCGTTGAAATGTGAGAAAATTTGCTAATTTTATTTAATTGACCGCGTAAAATCGCGAAAAGAGAAGAAATTCTCGGTAACATGATATGCATACGGGTCGAGCGTAGGGAATTGAAGGTGTATCGATCTCTCTGAATTGTATTGACGGGAGCCAAGTAATCAAGATGGAGTCAATAATCCATGATCCGTTCAGCCTGGAAACCGGTCTACCCAACGTGTAATTGGGATCAGTGCTTATCTGTTGGCGCACACCAGGTTTCAACCCCCTTGCCAACATTTCCCCTCTTTGCCTCTCCGTCGCCTTTACGCAATTCGTACATGCCTACTTAACGTAACAAGCTTTCAAAGCGTTTTGGAAACCGGAGACTCGTTAACTAACTCGTTAATAAACCCCTTTCAATCCGAATCCTACCGCTCGAACATTATGTATATGCAATATATGTATGTACATGTATGTGTGTGTCTGTGTAGAATGGTTGAGGAAGTTTTTACGATAAAATGAATCGAACAATTTAGTAGACAAAACCCTTATGTTTCAGAGGGGCCGATCTTCACTGTGCCAATAACAAACGTGACGGTCCCAATGGGCAGAGAAGCAGTGCTCGCTTGTGTCGTTGCAAACCTTTCTGTCTACAAGGTAAACTCTCTACTAACGATCGCTCTTTACACCTCACATCTGCACCCGTCCTTTTCTTTATTCGAATTTCACAAATGACGGTACTTGGATAAGAAGAAAAAAATATGTAGCTGCAAATAGTTTATATAATACATAGGTGAAGTTATATGTTAACGAGATTCGGTTTATTTTAAGAAGGAAATGCGATACAAATACTCGTGTTTCATTGGTGTAACGTGACGAGAGATCTGATCAATCATTTGATCAGTTATCGTTCAAGATAGATACGTACACACGTATTGTATGTGCGCAGAAATTTTGGTCGGAATCGGTGACCTGAATTTCAGCGCACCTCGTAAGAATCGATTCTATTTAATAACTTTTGGTCCGTATAGCAGCGTCTGTAGAACAAAAAGCTACAGTTTTCGCATGGGCAATCAACGAACATGGCGTGCGAAAAAGTAGAGCGTAAGCAAATTTCGTTAATTCGCGATCGAGTAAACGCGAATTGCTACCGCGGGAAGTCGTTTGTGCGAAACAAATTGGTAATACCGCAAAATTTTCTACTGGAAAAGCCTGCTTGCTGTTTCCTATTAGCATCTCCTCTTAAACAAAGGGATCTAATACGATGCCCAGTATTTTAATTACACGTGGAGCACGGTCCTTTCCATTTTTCTTTTTCGCTGAAGCTCGAGTCTTAATTTAAACGAAAACCAAAAAAAAAAAAAAAAAAAAAAAGAAAAAGTAGCGCGTAGCGTGGATAGAAGCGAAACACAGGGATTCTAAACGAATCCATTCGGTCGTAAATTCGATTGCGCGATGTGGCCACGTTGATCGGCGGGCTATATTTCAAATTAATGAGATACAGCTATTTCCAGATTGACGAGTATTTACACGCGGTATGTACAACAGCGAGAGTTTGCCCGTGTGCAAATTCGAATACAGGGAAACGAGCAATTGCTCTGTGGCTTCTGTGATACCTTAATAATGTTCACAGAGATTTTTCTCTTCTTATTATTTGTAATTTTTCCTTGATTCTCAGTTCTTTCCAGCTTGAAAGTTGAACACGGTCTCAGCTAGATTGATCGAAATGTCTCCGGTGGTAAAAAAGAAAAGAAAACAAGAAAAAAAGGAAAAGAAGCAAAGGTTAGGTGTTAAACTGCAGGGGGTTAAAATAAGTGTAGCACATCTTGGAACGACGTTGCCAGCAGATGTAGACTTAGCTTAAGTACGTCAGTTTAAGCCAGGGTATTGCGCAGTCACGGTTCATGGCGAGCGAAGACGTTTCCTGTCACCCTTATGCGCTTCCTTCCCTGCTCATGTTACCCTCAAATGTTCTTGTAGCCCGAGAACACTTTGCGCTAAATGGCAAGACGTTGCTCGCGTTTTCGTTATTTCCTTCGTTATTTCAGTCACTTGTTAGATCTTGCAGTTGAATTCCTCTTAAACGATCGCGACAAATCAATTCTGATCCTACCGATTAAACCATTTGTTCTTTCTTCTTTTCACTTTTGCGACTTGTCCTTTGCGGTAATAGTAATTTATGGAAAATCGTTCAGGTTAATCCGACCTAAGAGAAGTTCAGTTAACACGCTTCCGTGTATATAGACACTGATGTATAAAATTCAAATATTTGAATAGCTATTTGTTTGACAGGCTTAGAGGAGACTTAGCTTAACTACGTCAGATTAAGCGAGGATATTGCGCAATTACGACTCATGGCGGACGGAAGCTGTTCCTATCGCATTTCCACTTTCCCAGTTCACTAAATGCTAGAATACCGAGAATACCGCTTTAATCAGTTCAAAAGTACATTTCTCCAAGTCGTAAGAGTAGTCAAGAATAGAAACTTTACAAATCTTTCTGTCCCGATGTAAAGCCGAGAATCCCCCGTCGGTTTAATTATAACGGCAAATAATAATTGCGTTTAATTTCCTGCATCGTGGACTTCAAATTTACCACAGCATTCTGCCCTAGGCCACGTTAATCTTCTAATTTCAATACTTCCTCCTGATGGAACGTTTAATAATAGAAGGATGGACCTTGCGTGACAATATTAGAAAGTTATATCTGTCACCGCGAATATTCTATACCGGATACGCTATTCACGCCGGAGATACCCGTTAGACACCTCCTGTTTATTAGACATTAAAACTAACTTCCTTCTATTTTACATTAACGCATAGTCGCTGAAGCAATTTTTCCTCTTGTTTTGTTTTTACGACATGCTTTTAGCACTAAAACCAGCACTACCACCGTTGAATGTACACCTACATACATACATAATTCTACCACATCCCCGTGCCTTTACATATGTGTAGTTTTCTTTTCTTTTTTTTTAAATCAAAGTTAGAAACATTACAAAGTATTAGATAATTTATTAGGTAATAAAGGATACGTAGAAACGTATAGTTTTAGCAGACACTGTTCACAAACATCCTACATGCATTCAAGGCAAGTTGAATTCGTTCGTTCTGTTTCTGTTTCACAATCGAATTTGAGAGAGACTTGCGCGCGTTAGAAGTTTCTCCTGAATTTCTCAAAGGGCAGTTCATTAAGCTCCATCTTCGTTGCAGTGTAGACACGGTTTAAAGGACAAATAAAGCTAGAAGGCGATGTTGATAATTGATTTGAAAAAGAATAAGGTTTGAAACCCGTGATTCTCCCGGGTTAGGCGGTAGTTAATTCTCCCTGTGAAACCCTGTGAATCGAAAGGAATCTTCGGAGAGAAGTTTTGCGCGTCAGGGTGCAAATGTGAATATTATCAGAGGTGACACAGCAACGAACTTATTATACCGGAGGAGCCATTCACGTGATGCGGCAGTTAAGAGGGTTTAGGGCAACCGGGATCGGAGAAGGATACCGGGGGTGATGTAAGGGCTCTCTGTTCGTACACGTGGATGTTAATCAGAATGGGATTTACATATGAGGCTCGCATTATTCGGTAACCGAGCGCATGCACGGCAGAGGAGAAGATAACGGCCTCTGGAGAGAATGGGTCTGTTGCGGCACCGTGAACCGCAAGAGTCGCGTGCAAGCCTATATCTGTAATAACATGTCACGTAAGGCATAATTATATATTGCGTATATTGCGTTTCGGATTACTTGCGCATTTCCACTTCACCCTATAGGAAATATCGATTCGAACAGCCGCGTAATTGCAACAACCGAGCGTAGACACTTTCCTGTAACATCTGTCTTTCGTCGTTCGTTGCTATTAATTATAGAGAGAAGTTAGGTTCGCCGTTCGCTTCTACGCCTACTCTCTGTCTAAACAGTTTGATTTCCAACTCCGTGACAAATAGGTCAGCGTTACGTAAACCGTAATTTTCGGGTTGTTCCCTGGGTAAATGTGCAACGCAACAGAACGCTTAGAATCCGTGCAGAGATTAATTAATCTCTCTGTTAAAAATACGCTTTGACGAAGCACGTAATTATTCATTCTGTTGGTGAACATGTAACGTTGGTGACATTTCGCTCGATAACTTTTCGCGAGTTGAACCGCTCTTTTGCCACGGCATCGGGATATTTAGAAAATATTCTTTCGCCTGACAATCCTTTCGTATCGAGCGTCCTTTCGCCGGAACTTCCGTTTCGAATATTAAGTGTCAAAGAAATCGATCCGCGGGAGAGACGGTAATACGAAATAAAAGTAGAACAAGTATAAAATACCGAAGCATTCATCACGTCTGCCGTATGTACGTACGTGCATTAGATTATAGCTCGTGAAACGCGGGAGAAAAAGGCTGTGGCGCACTTGAAACCAAGTTTTACTTTCTTCTTCTATTTCTCACCGCACGACACATAAATCAAGTTGATCTACATCCTCCAACGTTCAGTTTATACACCTTCTTATTCGTGCAGCTACACTCAAATGATTCTACGAAATGTCTCGAAGAATTTTATCAGCTAACATCTTTGATATTTATTTCATCCGCTGGATTTCTTTTCTAGGACATTTTTGTTTTTTTTACAGCTGGTAATACTCCTATCACTTTGATACGTTTTAATAATATTTATGACTGAAAGTGAAATCCGTTTCGCTTTACGTAAAGAGGAAGCTCGGCAGAGGAAAGAAAGAAGCAGGCAGAGAGAAGCAGAACGATGCTGGAAGCATTTTCATGGGGTTGTTAAAATCGAAGGAGCTTTCTTCTACCCTTGCCTTTATATCCCGGACACGAATCTTACGAGCACGTTACTGGAATCGTAGAATGGACAATGACTCGGAGGTCCGGCAACTCGGAAAATTACGCGGAGAAGAAGAAGATCGCTATTAAAATATTCATCGCGCGTAATGGAACGGTCGCACTAATTTAACTAGAGCGCGAATCATCTTCTTTGCTACTTGAAACATTCACTTCTTTCTCTCCTACCTTAGCGAATTCGAGTTCCAATTCCTCATGGAAATTCGAACGTACCTACGGTTATTCCGATTCTTCGTCGTGGTTCGAACAAACTCGAGACTGTTGATAATCTCTGCCACGGAAACACTTTTCATTCATTTCTCTAGGTTGTATCGTTACCGAACTTCTACAGAACTACAGAACTAGTTTCTGAAGCAAGTCTCGAGGATCGAACCGCGCGATATTACGATTAATTGCAGCTGTAATGGCCGCGATAACTGACAGGTGTAATAGTTTTTCTAAAGAGACAAAAGTGCAGTTTCACACGTTCGAGAATGCAAAGGAATCGATATAAACATTATTCTTAATTTATCATTGCACGTCTACCCCTGATAGACCTGAATTTTCTAAGTCAATGGATACGCATCCATCTTCATTTTTTCTTTCCTCGTTTAAATACAAAAAATGGAAAAATTCGCAACGTGCCAGATTGCCGGGCCACAGCGTGTTTGTTCATGCGACGTAAACAAATTTGGATTTATTGGAATGTATCTGTTTACTAAAAGCATCCTACGATAAATATACATTTCACCACTCGTTCGTTTATGCTCTTTCATTTGAACTTGTGCTTTGAACGTTCTGTGACGTTCGCGTTTCCCTTCGAATTTCGCGAGAAACAACGCTGATTCTCGCGTTTCTCGTTGTTTCTCGTTGTTTCCGGTTGTTCGCAAGCTTCAATTTTCTCGGTGTTATCTTTCTTTCCCTCCCTCTGTCGAACGAACCTCGTAAATTGACGAGGTGACGTCTGACATTCAGAAAGGTTTAAGCTGTATCGAAATTCATTGCTATTGCAGCACTGGCCAGTTTTTTGTCCCCCTATTGTTCTTCCCTCGACAAGATAATAGGAGCTGAAACGAGATCGGGATTGAATGTTCCCGGATCGTCCGATCCTTTCAAGAAAATAACGATCGCGCCAACCACGCTCATAGTTAATGTTCCCGAAAAAAGGAAATAATAAGACAACGGTGTTTCGCCCTGGATAAAAAGCTTTCCACTTTTGTTGAAACGTCCTCCTTTGTTCGTGGTTCAGGTTGGCAGGAAGAGTTGTTCCAATTTGTCTGGCTATTTTTGAATATTCCACTAATACATCGATATCCGTTTGTTCGGTTGAAAACAGTGTTTTTCAAGAAATGAAAATAGTGTTCAAAGAGAGAGAGAGAGAGAGAGGGGGGGGGGAGGTATAGAACCATATTATTGAATCGCATGAAACTTTTCCTATTTCGCAAGTTGGCCTGAACGCTGAGAAGTTGAGCAAATGATATTTTCAAAGTACCATTCCGAAACCGTAGGAAATTAACGAGATATGTATACGTTAGACGTGTAGTTTAACGTGGTACGAGGGGGAGGAATAAGTCTTTGCCGGATCTTAATCGTTAAAAATAATTGTTTCTGGCACGAAACGCACAGATAAAAATCAAAGGTCTGTTAACTAACGTTGGCCGACATTCGACTTGTTATCTCTGCTAGCGAAGACCGAGTTTTCGGCAATTCGAACTATTTCATTCATGCCGCTCGCTCTTACTTTGACCGAGTTGAACTGTGCCAAAGATATATCAATAATTGCCACTAATACTTTCTCACCAGGCTGATCAAGTAGAACGAAAAGTGTCGAAAGTGTCGAAAGTGTCGAAAGATTTTTTCGAACATTTCAAAGGTGAAATCGAGTTGAAGAAGCGAACGCAAAATTGATCTGTTGACCGACGAATCGCGATTGTTCAGATAAGTAAATCTTCTTTTAATGAGAAACGCGGAAAGCGGGATGTAGATAGTCGGCCGCAAAATACAGCTCAAATAATTATACCGCGAATAGAGGTGATCAGCGGTGTCTAATATTTACCATCGATTTCCTGCACGGGCTACTAGCTGCGCGTTAAACGACAGGAACAATTGGTGATTGCTTTCACGTCACGGATATTTGCTCGTGAATAATTAATGAGACTCCCTTAGCGACTGCGTGCACGGGTTTAGATATTCCAAGATAACATACCTGCGGACGAATTAATCTTTGTATGTATGTATGTATGTATGTACATACATATGCTCTTGTCACGATAGAAATACTTGATCGAGCCGGGGTTAGGTTAGGTTGTTTCGGT
This sequence comes from Anthophora plumipes, assembly GCA_951804975.1. Classification (NCBI taxonomy): domain Eukaryota; kingdom Metazoa; phylum Arthropoda; class Insecta; order Hymenoptera; family Apidae; genus Anthophora; species Anthophora plumipes. The sequence continues at coordinate 15,639,278 of OX638123.1, read as the reverse complement.
GTCGTTAAATGTGTCGATTAATTGATCTGCCAGAATTTCATTTACATAACGAATAAAACTTCGATTAGAGCCGGGTATAATGTTAATCGATGCATTTTCAGGGATGAACGTTCCTCTCTGATCTAGATTTCATCCTAGATTTCCTTTCTTTACGGCTGTTTCGTGCCTCGTTGTAGAACGTTATGGAACTTTTCTATGCGGGAGGAGAAATTTTGTAATCAGATTCTTTTAATTCAACTCCAACACCGTCGCAATTGTACCCGTGTACCTCTTGAACCTCGCCCGCCATGCTTGACCGCACAATGAAGTAGTTCACAATGAAGATCGCTTCGTTTCTTCCGGACGTTTAAAAGATCTGAGCGCTGTATTGCATATTAAGGAGGAAATTAAGGACAACTGGGGCTGGTATCGGCAAATTTGTAGACAGCTCAAGACACCCGTACAGATACTAACGATCCAACCGGTTGGGAATTAATAACGATACGAACGATTAATTAAGCCTGGTGAATAATGAATAACTTTGAGAATTTTGTATGTAAATATACTGGTCGCGTTAGAAGAATTCTCGTAGTAACGGAGCATCGTGAAGACGAAATCGGGAAGGCGGGAAGGAGAAAGAGAAATCGATACTGTGATTAAACAATTTTTATGGTATTTTAATCAACCGGAGCATTCGTCTTCCGGACTCGTTAAAGAAAGAAGAAAGAGAAGGAAAAAATAAGCAGGCACAGATGGATTAAATATTCAGAATGTGCCGTTGCACAAGGAATTTAATTATCTGATAGTCGGTTGATCTATCCGTCTACCCTGCGAAGATATATAGCTCTCCTTTCCACCAGCGGTTGGGGGTTAGACCGGAAGTTATCCCCGCCACTCTGGGTGGTCAAAATAGGAACAGTTTTTACCGTATCCCTAGCGATTCGTTTGCCGACTTATCATCTCTAGCAGACCCATTACATGCTGACCAAATAAGAAAGTGTAGCAGAATCGACTATGAGTTATACGTCGAACATTTGTTATTTCGGGGTTATAGGGAAAAAGTTCAGCAGATAACCGGACTAATGGCACCTGAAATACCAGAATTCCAGCTATATTTTACGCCTAATCTTGATCGCTCAAATATTAATGTGTACATATGTTTTGTCGGGATTGGAAAAAACTTGCTAATCATCTTTGCACGTACATATGTACATCGAAACTATTATAATTCAAAACTCAGGATCGAAATGATTTTCGAGAAATTTCTCTTGCGATTTCTCGTTCCTTTTCTAATCTACTGCACAGTTTACTAAAGGGAGATAGGTTTCCTCGATAATCGAACGAAATTCTGGCGAAACTCGTTAAAGATATGTATTCGTAGTTCTGTAGTAGCGTACAACTTTTCTTAGAACTGTATCTCATAACGACAGGGAAATTGTATCCGTATCGAAGGTACGATTATCGCGAATCTACCGTTTAAACAGTTATTTCCATATAAAGTGATAGGATCGTTAAGCATGCAACGTTACTTTTCATTTTGCCGGGGATTAGTTTCATAGGTCGAATCTCGGATCGGTTAGGTGCAGAAATCCAAGTCCCGTCGAACTTTCGCTGATGTTGAAATTATTGTCAATTATAATGTTGCATTAGTCCAATTATCTTTAGAGCGTAGCAAATTAGAATAATATCTTTCGAACGACGCCGAGGTGCGGGCGTTCATTAAATTACAATTCTTGCAGATTTGAACAGCGAAACAGCGATTAAAATGAACAATATTTAACAGGTATTTCAATAGAGTACTCGGGGTGTTGATATTAATATTATTAAATATAGAATATAAATGTTCTTGTTCAATTTACAAGGCGAAGATAGTTGTGAAATTTCCTCGCAATTTTCTTTCATCGAACACCCTTGCTTGTGAGCTGTTTATAGGGGAATAAATTGCAGCAGTACTTTCCAAGTTACTACTTTTTATTCTCGGAACGGAAATTAGCAATTAAGTAGATTGAGAATCGGTAATTAGAAAGCATATTATAATACTAACACGCGGGTCGAAGCATTAACGCGGGAGCGTATGCTCGTTTTTAAGCAGATATGCGTTTTCTGCTACTCTCTATATAGAGATCGCGTAGATCGAAAAATACCGGGAATTGGCAAACCGATGTATTAAACGGGCTTAACGGAGCAAGAATAATTAGGATGTTGGCAGTACGCCGAGAATCATGCTTGCAGAACAGATTCGTACTGGAAGAGAGTCCGCACTTTGCCCATTACACGCGTTGTCACCCACGATTCTAACACTTTCAGTGGATTTTACGGGATGTACAGATATGCATATAGTTCACGAAATATTTCCAAGCTCGAGCTCTTCGATTTATCGAACTTGGAACACTTGGGCACTTTTCCTTGTTCACAATTTTCCAGAAAAATAATGCTAACTGTCGTTTCAGAAGTAACGCCGACGCGAATGATACTGAATTCTCGAAAAATTTGCCCGCTCGCAGATTAAATAGTGCAACCACGAAAATGAAATGCAATGCCTCGTCGCAAACGCGACAAGTAATACGTGTACGTATGTATGTATGTATGTATGTACATACATATATCCGCGATAATGGACAAAATTGCTCCCGGCTTGGCCATTTTACTGATTGTTTTTGCACCACGTGTATCCTGTAAATGCATGCCCCCGCTATTTGATAGTTATGCTTCCAGTTTAAATAAATTCGCCTGCACTTCTGTCGTTCTGTTCCGTTCCGTTCCGTTCCGTTCCGTTCCGTTCCGTTCCATTTCATTCTAGACTAGTCGCCGTCCAGTTCTTAATTGTTCCCGTTATTTTTGCATATCGCGCAAATAATGGATCGAAATATAATTCAGTAAGTTATAACAGAGCATAATGCACTGGTTGGCCCGTGTTCAAAATCGCAATGATGTTACGCTTCCGACTTTTCGATATTTCCTCTATCATACCAGTCGCCGATAAGGGATTCCGTTTATCCCGTTGATATGCTGTTCGCAAAAGAACGCTCGAAACTGAACGAACTTGAACGAAACAACGCACTTCTTTCCTATCCTTTTTGCAGAAAATTCTTGCACACCGATTTTGCAATTTTCATATATTCCTGCTTTGTAGTTGGGTTCGTGATAAACGGTAAATATGTATAAAAGAAAATTCAATCATGCCGAGTAATAATGGCAATCATTTCTGGCACGTTCTGTTATCATTTATAGTAAACGTTAATATCGTATTAAAAATGGATCGTGCATGGTAGTGTTGCGAGTGTGCTGATGCGTAATCGACGCAGAATTTGCATAAATGCATCGAACAGGTGCAGTGAGCCGTGATAAATTCAGTTCCACGAAACTTTGCGTTAACGTTGGATATCTGACAATAAGGTATATGTATAGCTCTGCCTTCTTTGGATTGTTATTGAAAAATAAGAAAAGAAAAGAAAAGAAAAGAAACTTCCCTATCTTTATCTCGATTTACTTTTACTATTATTTCGGACACACGTTGTATCTCAAATTCAGACTTCTCGTGGGAGGGTTTAATGTTTATCGCGATACTAGTGGCAATATCTTCGAAAGAATTCTTGCAGCAGTCGAAAAGTCGATCGTCCTCGAAGTGAAATGTTACGTTATTATTTTCCTGGAGTCATGCCAGGTCTGGATGCAAGTCTTGTAGAAGTAATGAAAATTTGTACTTCAAAAGTTCCGTGTCATTTTCAGGTCAACGTTTTCTTGTGTTTCTTTATATCGATACTGTTTACCGAAGAACATCGGGACGTTTTTCTAGGCCTCTTTCGCTCTTCGCTGAACTTCGTTTCCTTCCCACGAAGAACGGAGGCAAAAACGACGACAGGAATCGCCGAATTTCAGCGATCGTCTGTGGAAAATAGCGTGGCCGCTGACGCACGCGAAGAATCAAAAGCGCATAAGCCCATAATGTGCTAACACCGCCAGTTAGGAATATATTCTCATTACTACCAGCAGATCTCTGACTCGCAATCTTCTTTGGGGAATTCTCTGAGCAAAAAGAGACGAGAAAAAAGAGAAAGTAGTTGCAGATAATCACTCATGAACATGAAAATGGGAAACGAAGCTTAAGGTATTAAAGCCCTTTGTCTCCAGATACAAAAGAGAATAAGCAGACGAAGCAGGAATCGCATAATAGGAATCACGTAATCCCTGGAAGATATGGTATGAAGCGCGTTCAATGAATGAACGTATAATTGTACGTGAACGACTCGCACAGTAACTAAATTCCAATGAAGTTCGTATTGTATGTTCGTCAGGAATTCAATTTTCCACTACGCTCTTTTTCCCTTTTTTCCCTTTTTTCCCTTTCTTTTTTTCTTTTTTTTTTTTTTTGTTTCACCGTGCGCTGCCGAAAGAAAGCACACGTGTTGGCCAATGAACAAAGTGTTTAAACACAAAAAAAAAAAAGGGCCACGCAGCTGTAGTTGAAATAGCTCTAAAAGGAACGAACGCTTTTAATTAGTCGAGAAGTGGAATTTACAAACCGTGACGCGGCACGTCCTGCCCGCTAAACCTTTATCCTTTGAGGTCACTGTAGTAATATAATGTACGCACACTAGTATTTCTTACACTTTCTTACACTTTCTTACACTTTCTCGCATTACCGTCCTTATATTTCTCCGCGCGTTTCTTCGTTACTCTATTGGATTTATTATTTTCGACTTGTCGAGCTTGTTTCGCGTGTAGAAAGTTTCCTTTGCGAATTCTTCTTACATATTTCGCAAATTTTCCCCTTGATTATCTTCGATGAAAACTTTCACACAGTTGTCGGATAAAGAAAGTATTCAATTGAAGGGATAAGAAAAGATAGTGAGGAACTTTTATTACAAAAGTTCATTTAAAACAGAACGCGTTTCTGACGTGTTCGTGCCACCGTTGTACGTGAGTTTATTTAAAAGAATAAAGACTCCTTTGCCTGCTTTCCTATGCCACGCTTCTAAATAATTAAGTGTGCTGGCTGTTATTTCAGTAAGAAATTTGCAGCACGTAGTAACGTTATAATTAAAATTTCATTGTTGCGAACAGTCCAACTGCAGGTGGTTCACCTTTAATGACAGCGCGCTGAAATCGCCACAACGCTGGCTATCGCGCAGCGATAAAAAAGAAAAAAAAAGAAAAGAAAAGAAAATTGGAGGCAGCTAGTAATATCTCACATTCCTTTTTACCATCTTGAAATGTTGCACCTCCATTTGCTATTTTTCACGACTCGTAAAAGAAAGAAAGACACACCTGCGATACACCTGCTACATATATCGAATCATTTGAAGATCGGCCATGTGGAGGTATCCTGGTGGACGTTCAGGGAGACAAGGGAACCGTTGCTAGGGGGAAATAATGCCTCTCAAACGATAACCGTTTTATCCAACCTCGTGGGCATACAGAACGTGGATGATTCGCTGAGTTTGACGCTCAGTTAATTCGATGTGCACGATTGTTCGATGCTTGATTAAATACAATAAACGCATTACGATTGTTACTATTCGAAATGGCATATTGGGTTCCCGGTGAAAGACGTACAATACAACGGTAGAATGCAGCAATACGAGAAAAAAAAAGAAAAAAAAGAAAAAAAAGAAAAAAGAAATCCTTCGTCCGATGTGTTCGATAATACTGGAATTAGAAAAAAAAAATTGGATACAGGGGAGAATCTTTTAGCGGTGTTCTCGAATGGTTGCCACGGAGAGGAAAATATTGGCAGAAAGAGTGGGAAATTTAATACAACCTTAACGTAATTTCCCAGCGTGTCCTTAGATGTGAACCTTTATGGGAATTCTGACCACGAGAGAATTGCCGCCATTTTCCCCCCTGTAATCGAATTGAGAAGCTCTCGCTAATAATAAAACGCGGCTCGAGATTTTGTGTTCACGCCGGTTCGACGTGAAGGTTTTCACTCGTTGAAGATCGAGAGAAAAAGGTTGTCGTTGTTGAAAAACGAGAATTAAAGTTGCAAAGAATTCGTGATATCTCGAATAATATTTTTGATATGCTCCCCTTCGTATTGACAGTAATTTACTAGAATCTCTAATTCCTCGTAGTACATAAATCGCGAGGAAGTAATTGGGCAGGAAACATGAGAAACGAGAAATGAAGAAACAAATAAACGAGAGGAAATAGAAGTCGAGGGAAAGGCGGTCTATATCAAGGAATGATTAAAGAAGGGATTTTCTGGAAAAAGCGCGAGAATTTGCTCTCCGCTTGCAACGAAGGAGTTTTCTTGGCTGAATTCTTGTGGCACCGGGTGTAATTACCCTGATAGAACGATAACGACAACCAATAAATCAGGATTGTTTCGGGATGTATCCTATAGATGCTACACGTTATGATACTCCTTCCACATTGACAGCTTCGTTTCTTCGATGTTCTTTAAATATTTATATTGTCTACGGTATTTCTTTCGACAATGCATTCCGATGAATTATGCAAACCATTGGAAAAGGAAAGAAAAAACGGTAAGGCATTACTGTACCGCGAGGTGGAGGTAATTTTTGAAGCAAAATCAAAGGAGACATTACGGAGCTTTCTCTAACGAAAAAGGGAACGCAGAAAAATAAAGGGAATTCTTTGAAAAATATTTGTAATATATGCACCTTCCACGCGTTTTTCCATTAACTTTAATATTTATGTGTCTAAATTACATTCACACATTTGCCTACATGCTGTGTGTCCTGTGTAACACCTTTTATATCCGACGACGAGCTAAATAAAAATAATTTCCAGTTTTCATAGCCTTTTCGAGGATCGCTCTTAAGGTAAAATGTACATGCTTGTTTCTTGTTTCACTTTCCAGGTAGCATGGCTGCGGGTGGACACGCAGACAATCTTAACAATCGCAAATCATGTGATCACGAAGAATCACAGAATCGGAGTAACTCACACAGAGCATAAAACGTGGCATTTACACATACGTGATGTACGTGAGTACGATCGAGGCGCTTACATGTGCCAGATAAACACCGATCCTATGAAGAGTCAAACTGGTTACTTGGAAGTTGTAGGTTAGTTATTTAAAAGACAGATCGAAGGCTGAGAGATTTATAAATTGCCAGTCGAGACGTATCTCTTGATCGTTATAACTCCCGACTATTAACTCCTAATTTCTCTTCGAAACAATTCCGAATTTTTCTCCTTATAGTTCCGCCAGATATTTTGGATTATTTAACAAGTACGGACATGGTAGTTAGAGAAGGCAGTAACGTCACGTTACGTTGCGCTGCTAAAGGATCTCCGACGCCAAGTATTACGTGGAGACGAGAAGATGGTGAAACTATTCTTCTCGCAAACGGCCAAGAAGGTAAGAAACTGGCTGGGAGGTATTGAATCTATCGAGAATAGATGATATTTTGAATTTGGAGTTTCTCTGCTTGACGTAGGCCCAGGCCTAGCCAGGCCGATTCCCAGTATTTGCATATGTAACAAATGGTTTTCCGCATTTTAAGTGAGTCGATAAACGTTTCTTTGATCCTACGTGGCAATCATTTGCAAATAGTTCGAAATAACTTGACTTTGGATATTCGTCGAGTGGAGGATTCGAAAATGTGTAAAGCAGCTTAAGTAATTAATTAAAGAGAAAGTGCAGGGTGTATCGAGTGGTTTGGTCAGTGGTTTACAGTTTATCTCGTATGCAAGTGATTACGGACAGAACCGACAGGCGTTTCAATAACATAAATTACTTCGTGCTGAGATTAAGCGCTTAGGTAGACAAAGTTAGAGCTCAGCGAATCGAAAATTCAACCGAGAATGCGACTGCTGTGACCGCCTTTTAGTTTTCTATCGGCGGATTTACGTTCACTGAATGAATGTACTCTATATGCAGTTACTATTGAACCCGCCATTGACACTACTACTCTGTATACATACATATATAATGCAAGGTGAAGTTCCAAGCACTCGAACGAGTGCTGCAATTTCACCTGCGTTACATGCTTGCTGCAACTTTCCAGCCGTTCTATATTTAACTAAAAAACTGACAGGAAATACAGGCGTGGATCTATAAAATATGAAATTACAGGACATTTTACGTACAAAATGAAACTGTTGCAACAAATGCATAATAATGGTAT